>JAQZBX010017768.1:0-35266 GCA_029593785.1 Cabassous unicinctus | reverse complement strand
CATCAAATCTGTAAATCAGTTTGGATAGAATTGACACCTTAATGATGTTTGGTGTTCCAGTCCATGAGCACAGAGTGCCCTTCCATTTATTTAAGTCTTCTTTGTTTTTTTTTTTTTTTTTAGCAATGTCTTGTAGTTTTCTGAATACTAGTCATTTATAGCCTTGGTTTAGTTTATTCTCAAATATTTGATTCTTTTTGTTGCTATTATAAATGGAATCTTTTTTCTGATTCCCTCCTCAGATTGCTCATCAGTAGTGGATAGAAATGCTATTGATTTTTGCTTATTAATCTTGTACCCTTCCACTTTTCTGAACCTGTCTATTAGTTCTAGTAGCTTTGTTGTGGATTTTTCAGGATTTTCTAGATACAGGATCATATCATCAGCGAATAGTAAAAGTTTTACTTCTTCCTTTCCTTTTTGGGTGATTTTATTTCTTTGTCCAGGCTAAATTGCTCTAGCTAGAACTGCTTGCACAATATTGAATAACAGTGGTGACAATGGGCATCCTTGTCTTGTTCCCGTTCTCAGCAGGAAGACTTTCAGTCTTTCACTGTTGGGTACAATGATAGCTGTAGGTTTTTCATATATGCACCTTATCATATTGAGAAAGTGTCCTATTCCTATCTTCTGGAGTGTTTTTTTTTTTTAATCAAGAAACAATGCTGTATTTTGTCAAATGCCTTTTCTGCATTAATGGAGAGAATTGTGATTTTTTCTTCTTCTATTAATGTGGTTTATTATACTAACTGATTTTCTTGTGTTGAACCACCCTTGCATACCTGGGATAAAACCCACTTGATCATGCTGTTTAATTCTTTTAATGTGCATTTGAATTTGGTTTGCAAGTATTTTGTTGAGGATTTTTGCATCTTTATGCATGATATATTGGTTTGCAATTTTCTTTTTTCATAGCATTTTTATCTGGTTTTGATATTAGGGTGATGTTGGCTTCATAGAATGAATTTGATAGCATTCTTTCCTGTTCAATTTTTTGGAAGAGCTTGAGCGAGATCAGTATTAGGTCGTCTCTGAATGATTGGTAAAATTCACCTGTGAAACCATCTGGTGCTGGGCTTTCCATCTTCCAGAGGTTTTTGATGACTGTTTTAATCTCTTCACTTGTGATTGGTTTGTTGAGGTCTTCTATTTCTGCTAGGATCAGTGTAGTTGGTTCGTGTATTTCTAAGAATTTGTCTATCTTGTCTACATTTTCTAGTTTTTTTGGTATAGAGTTGTTCATAGTATCCTCTTATGATCTCTCTTATTTCTGTGGGGTCAGTGGTAATGTCCCCCCTCTCATTTCTGATTTTATTTATTTTTATTTTCTTTCTCTTTTTCTTTGTCAGTCTAGCTAAGGGTTTGTTGATTTTGTTGATCTTCTCAAAGAACCAACTTTTGATTTTGTTGATTCTCTCTATTGTTTTTTTGTTGTTGTTCTTGATTTCATTTATTTCTGCTGTGATCTTTATTATTTCTTTCCTTCAGCTTGTTTTGGGATTTTTTGCTTTTCTTTTTCTAGTTCCTCCAGGTGTGCAGTTAGGTCTTCAATTTTAGCTCTTTGTTCTTTTTTAATACAAGCATTGAGGGCTATAAATTTCCCTCTCAGCAGTGCCTTTGTTGTGTCCTATAGGTTTTGATATGTTGTGTTCTCATTTTCATTCATCTCAAGATATTTGCTGAATTCTCTTGCAATTTCTTCTTTGACCCACTGATTATTTAAGAGTGTTGTTTAATCTCCATGTATTTATGAATTTTCCCTTTTTGCATCCATTTTTTATTTATAGCTTCATTACGTTTTGATCAGAGAAAGTGTTTTGTATAATTTTAATCTTTTTAAATTTATTGAGACTTGTCTTGTGACCCAACATATGGTCTCTCTTGGAGAAGGATCCATGAGCACTTGAAAAGAATGTATATTCTGTTGTTTTGGGGTGCAATGCTCTATAGATGTCTGTTAGGTGTAGTTCATTTATCATATTATTCAAGCTCCCTATTTATTTATCCTCTCTCCAGATGTTCTGTCCAATAGTGAGAGTGGTGTATTGAAGTCTCCAACTATTATTGTAGAGACATATATTTCTCCCTTCAGCTTTGCTAGTGTGTGCCTCATGTATCTTGGGGCACCCAGGCTAGGTGCACAAATATTTAGTATAGTTATTTCCTCTTGCTGCTTTCCCCCTTTTACTAAAATATAATGAACTTCTTCATCTCTTATAACAGTTTTGCATTTAAAATCTATTTTTTTCCAATATTAGTATCGCTACTGTAGCTCTTTTTTTAGTTACTATATGCATAGAATATCTTTTTCCAACCTTTCATTTTTAACTTTGTTGTGTCCTTAGGTCTGAGGTGAGTCTCTTGTAGACAGCATATAGATTGCTTATATTTTTTTTATCCATTCTATCAGTCTATGTCTTTTGATTGGGGAGTTCAGTCCACTAACATTCAATGTTATTACTGTGCTGGCATTACTTGCTTCATCCATTTTGACTGTTGGCTTTCTGTTGTTATACTATTGTCTGTCTTTCTACTCTTTAATTTACCCTTACTAATCATCTTCATTTCTACAATCTTCTCCAAGTCTCTCTCTCTTGTTTTTTCCTTTCAGGCTGCAGCACTCCCTTTAGTATCTCTTGTAATTCTTGTCTTTTGGAAACATATTTTATCAGTTTTTATCTGTGAAGACTTTGAACTCCCCTTCATTTCTGAAGGACAGCTTTGCTGGATACAGAATTCTTGGTTGGCATTTTTTCTCTCTCAGTACCTTAAATATATAATACCACTTCCTTCTCTCCTCCATAGTTTCTGATGAGAAGTCGGAACTTTCTCTTATTGAGTTTCCCTTGTATGCGATGCTTTGCTTTTCTCTCGCTGCTTTCAGAATCTTCTCTTTATCTCTGATATTTGTCATTCTGAATAGTAGGTGTCTCAGGGTAGATCTATTTGGATTTATTCTGTTTGGGGTGCGTTATCCTTCTTGGATATTGATATTTATGTCTTTCATAAGGGTAGGGAAGTTTTCAGTCATTTTTTCCTCAAATATTCTTTCTGTCTCCTTTTCCATTTTCTTCTCCTTCTGGGCCACCAATGATGCATATGTTTTTGTGTTTTGCATTGTCATTCAATTCCCTGAAACCCTGTTCCATTTTTTCCATTCTCTTCTCTTTCTGTTCTCCTGTTTTACCAGTTCAGATGTTCTGTCTTTGAAATCACTAGTTTTGTGTTTGAGCAATTCAAATCTGCTCTTATCTGCCTCTAATGTATTTTTAATCTCATCCATCATGTCTTTCGTTCCCATAAGGTCTGCTACTTTTCTGAAGGCTTTCAAATTGTTCTTTATACTCACCCAGTGTCTTCTTAATATCCTTTATCTCTTTTGTCATATTTTCTTTCAATACTTTACATTGATTTAGGAGAGTTGTGTTATTGTCATTGATTAATTTTCTTAAATCCTGCATCTCTTCAGGATATTTGGTTTGTTCATTTGGCTGGGCCATATCTTCTTGTTTCCTAGTATGGCTTGTAATTTTTTGCTGATGTCTAGGCATCTGAATATGTTGGTGAATTTACACTGATGGCCAACTTCTCTCTCTTGCCTCTTGTATTATTTTTTCACAGCTCTTCTTTGATATTTGGTTCAACTTTTCCTAAGTCTTCAAAATTGCCTAGCTTAAGTTATCAAAATCATGTCAGGGTCTCTCTAATAGGGTACAGATATTCTCCCAGAAGTTAGACAACAGAGAGGCCCAAATGCATTCTTTGTCCCTGCAATTTCCAGACTAGTCAGCAGATGGCAGTCATTGGCACATCTTTCCATGGAATTGTATCTCTTGTTTTCCTTTGTTTTGGTCTGGATGGAGCCAAGATTCAAAGTGGGCTCTGCTGGCCAAATTTACTGATGAAAAGCTGCCCAACTCCCCTCCCTTTTCCCTGTAACAGCTGACAGGTAGGAAGACATTTAATCCCCTCTCAGTCAGCTACAATGAGCTAGGAGTTTTTTATCCCAGCTTAATATCTTGGGTATGAGAAAGAGGAGCCCTTCTTGGCAGCTGGGAGGTTTAGTAACTCACAGTTTGTTGTTTTGAGTTCTTCATCTCTCTGTCTCTTAATCTTCTGGGAGTTGCAAAGCACTGTCCTGTTCTGAGGACCCCCAAAGTAGGTGCCCCAGGCAGCTTTTGACTCTTTCTCCATTGTTTTTGGGAGAGAGCTGAGCCTTGTCTACCTAATCCAATGCCATCTTCCCACAATCCCTCCCCAAGGTCTTTTTAATATTCTTTATCTCTTTACTTATATTTTCCTTCAATTCTATGAATTGATTTAGATTTGTGTGATTATCATTGATTAGTTGTCTTAAATCTTGTATCTCATTGGGATATTTGGTTTGCTCCTCTGGCTGGGCCATCTGTTCCTGTTTCCTCGTATGGCTTCTAATTTTTTGCTGATGTCTAGGCATCTGAATATGTTGGTGAATTTATTGATTGTCAATTTCTCTCTCTTACCTAATGTTATTTTTTTCATGCCTCTTTTTATTTTTGGTTCAACTTATTCTAAGTCTTTGAAATTGTCCAGTTCAAGTTATCAAAATTGGGGCATGGACTCACCAATGGGATGTTCTCCCAGGATTTTGGGTTAAGAGAGCTAAACGTAGTTTTTTCTTGCAGTTTCCTGGACAGCCAGTAGATAGTTCTTGTCAGAGAAACTTTCCAAGGAGGTATTTCTTTCAATCTCCTCTTGCCAGTGTTTTGAGTCTGGGCAGAGCTGAGATTCAGAACGGGCTCTTCTGGCCAAATTCGCTGAAGAGAAATTCCTTTCTTCCCTCAGCTTTACCCTCCCTTTTCCCAGGGAGGAAGATGTCCCTTCCCCTCTCAGTCACCTGCAGTGGGCCATGGGTTTTATCCAGGCTGCACACCTTGAAGGTGGGGGATGGGTGCCCTTCCAGGCCACTGTGGTGGATTAGTAACTCACAGTTGTTGTTTTGGTTCTTTGTCTCTCCGTCCTTTGCCCTCCTGGGGGTTGTGCATCATTGTCCTCTTCATCTAACCCCCAAAGCAGGTCCCTTGGACATCTTTTGGCCCTTCCTCCATTATTATTAATTTTTTGAGAGAGAGAGATGAGCCCTGCCTGCCTACTCTGGTGCCATCTTCTTGGAGCTCCTCAGGAAACTGATATTCTTATTTGTTGCAGAATCAGAGGACAGAATTCAGGGCCACAACAGCAACTAGAAAATGAGGGCGACATCCTGGAAAGGAGAAAGCTTCATAGGGAGCCCATGATTCTGTGTTTGAACTTGAACAGATCTCTTGGTAATGCCTTAAGTGAGTGTATGTGGGTAGATTCCAAGCAACAGAGATTTCAGCTGCTGCCCATTTAGGGGAAAGAGTTTGGTATTTGAGTTCATTAGGGTTAACACTCCATGAAAATCAAAAGCTAATATTCTGTAAAGTAGTAAAACAAAATTCAAGTGTCTACAGTGTATCATTCACAATATTTAGGATCTATCCAAAATTATTAGAGTTAAAAAGAATCAGGAAAATATGGCTCATACAGAAGAGAAAATTCATTCAATGAGACAAACTCCAAGATGGCCCATTTGTTGGAAATAACACATAAGGGTTTTAAAACAGTCACTATAAGAGACAGAGAGTAGAGCAGATGTTTCCAGGGGCTAGGGGGAGGGAGAATGGGGGATTTTTGCTTAATGGGCACAGAGTTTCTATTTGGGTGATAAAAAAGTTTTGGTAATGGAAGGTGTTGATGGTAATAACTGTGAATGTGATTAATGCCACTGAATTGTATAATTAAAATTGTAAAAGTGGCAAATTTTATGTTAAATAAATGCAGGCGTACCTTGGAGATATTGCGGGTTCAGTTCCAGACCACTGCAATAAAGTGAATATCATAATAAAGTGAGTCATGAATTATTTGGTTATAATAGTGCATATAAAAGTTACGTCTACACTATATTGTAGTCTAAACAGCAATGTACACACCTTAATTTAAAAATGCTTTATTGCTTAAAAATGCTAACCATCATCTGAGCCTTCAGCAAATCGTAATCTTTTTGTTGCTGGAGCATCTTGCCTTGATGTTGATGGCTACTGACTGATCAGGGTGGTGGTTGCTGAAGTTTGGGGTGGTTGTAGCAATTCTTAAAATAAGATAACAATGAAGTTTGTGACATCAATCAACTTCCTTTCATAAAAGATATCTCTGTAGCACATGATGCTGTTTGATAATTAGAAATTCTTTAAAAATTGGAGTCAATCCTCTCAAACCCTGCCACTGCTTTATCAACTAAGTTTATATAATATTCTAAAGCTATTTTGTCTTTTCATTGATGTGCATAGCATCTTCACCAGGAGTAGATTCCATCTCAAGAAATCACTTTCTTTACTCATCCATAAGAAGCAACTCCTTATCTTTTTTTATTGTGATATTGCAGCAATTCAGTTTCTTCAGGCCCCAATTCTAATTGTACTTCTACCACATTTGTAGTTCCTTCCTCCACTGAAGTCTTGAACTCCTCAAAGTCATCCAAGAGGGTTGGAACCAACTCCTTCCAAACTCCTGTTAATATTGATATTTTTACCTCCTCCCCTTAATCACAAGTGTTCTTAATGGCATGTAGAATGGTGACTCCTTTACAGAAAAATTTAAATGTACTTTTCTCAGATCCATGAGAGGAATAATTTTCTATGGCAACTATAACCTTATGAAATGTATTTCTTCAATAATAAGACTTGAAAGTCAATATGACTCCTTGATCCATGGGCTGCAGAATCAATGTTGTGCTAACAGGTATGGAAACAACATCTCATTGTACATCTTCATCAGATCTCTTGGCTGACCAGTTGCGTTGTCGATGAGCAGTTATATATATGTATGTATGTATGTATATGTATATGTATATGTATATGTATATATGTATGTATATATAGATACACAGAATTTTTTTTAGGAGATACTAGGGATTGAACCCAGGACCTTGTACATGGGAAGCAGGTGCTCAACCAATGAGCTACTTCCACTCCCCAATGAGGATTGGTGTTTTCTTTTGTTTGTTTTGTTTTGCTTTTAGGAGGTACCAGGTATTGAATCCAGGACCTCGTACATGGGAAGCAGGTGTTCCACCACTTGAGGTACATCTGTTCCACGAGTAATATTTTGAAAGGAATCTTTCTTTCTGAGCAACAGTTCTCAACAATGGGCTTAAAATAGTCAGTAAATCATGTTGTAAACAGTTTTGCTGTCACCCAGGCTTTGTTCCATTTATAGAGCACCAGAATTGTAGATTAAGCATAATTCTTGCTCAGAATGGTAAATGACCATTGGCTTCAACTTGAAATCATAAGCTGCATTAGCCCTTAACAAGAGAATCAGCCTGTCCTTTGATGCTTTGAAGCCAGGCACTGGCTCCTCTCTAGTTATGAAAGTCTTAGATGGCATCTTCTTCCAATAGAAGGCAGTTTTGTCTACACTTAAAATATGTTGTTAATGTAGTCACCTTCACCAATTATCTTAGCTAGATCATCTGAATAACTTGCTGCAGCTTCTGTATCAGCACTTGCTGCTCACTTTATGCTTTTGTGTTATGGAGATGGCTTCTTAAACCTCATGAACCAACCTCCGCTAGCTTCTAAGTTTTCTTCTGCATTTTTCTCAGCCTTCATAGAATTGAAGAGAGTTAGGGCCTTGCTCTGGATTAGGCATTGGCTTTCGGGTATGTTGTGGCTGGTATGATCTTCTATTCAGATAACTACAACTTTCTCCATATCAGCAATATATTGTATGTTCTTTGGAGTAGCACTTTTAGTTTCTTTGAGAACTTTCCCTTTTCATTCATAATTTGGCTGTTTGCCACAAGAGGCCCACGTTTCTGCCTATCTCAGCTTTCAACATACCTTCCTCACTAAGCTCAATCATTCCTATCTTTTGATTTAGAGTGAGAGATGTGCAACTCTTCCTTTCACTTGAACACTTAGAGACCATTGTATAGTTATTAATTGGCTTAATCTCAATATTGTTGTGTCTCAGGGAATAGGGAGGCCCAAGGAAAAGGAGAGAGATGGTGAAATGGCCGATCAGTCGAGCAGTCAGGACACCCACAGCCTTTATCAATTAAGTTTGCTGTTTTATGTGTGCGTGGTTCATGGTGCCCCAAAACAAACATCAAAGATCACTGATCACCATAATGGATTTAATAATAACTGAAAAGTTTGAAAACTTGTGAGAATTACCAAATGTGACACAGTGAAATGAGCACATGCTGTTGGAAAAATGGCACTGATATACTTGCTTGATGTAGGATTGCACAAAAACTTTCAAATTGTAAAAAATGCAATATCTTCCAAGTGCAGTAAAGCAAAGGACAATAAAATGGGGGTATGCTTGTATAAATATATATGTTACCACAAAAAATCTAGGAAAAACTCAGCTATTATAACTATTTTCATATATTAAAGTAAAATATGTTTATAATGAATGAACAGATAGGAAATCTTAAAGAAACAGAAATTATAAAAGAGTAAAATGGAAATTCTGGCATTGAAAAATATAATAGCTGAAGTAAAAAATTCATTGAATGGGTTTAGTGGCCCATTGGAGATGATAGAGAAAAAGATGTGAAGTTGAAGGTGTCTCAACAGAAATGATCTAATCTGAAAATCAGAGAGAAAATAGATTGAAAAGAGAGCCTTGGTGACTTATGGAACAATACCAGAGGGTCTTAATTATTACATATATGTTGCAAATGATTCAGAATGAATATTTGAAGAAATAATGGCTATAATTTCTCCAAATTTAGAACAAAACATACATTTACAGATTCCGAAAGCTCAGCTATCCTCATACAGAACAAATATGAAGAAGACCCCACTTGTATACTTTTTAGTCAAGGTATTGTAGACCAACTATAAAGAGAAAATCTTGAGAGCAACCAGAGAAAAACAACACATTACATTAAGAGGAACAGCAGTACAAATGATGGCTGATTTCTCGTCAAAACACTGGATGCCAGAATTCAGTGAGCAACGTTTTCGAATGACTGAAAGAAAAAATAAACTGCCAATCCAGAATTCCAGAACCAGGAAAAATAATTTTAAAGAATGATGACAAGTGGAAAACTAAGAAAATTAACAACTGATTTGTACTACAAGAAATCCTAAAAGAAATTTTTCAGGCTGAAGGAAAATGATATCAAATGGAAATTTATATCTTCAGGAAAAAAGGAAGAGCATTAGAAGCAATAAATATGTTGGTGAATGTAAAAGACTACATTTTTCCTCCTAAATTTTTTTTAACATATATGTATGACTGTTTAAAGCAAAAAATAAAATATTGAATTTTAGCATTTATAGCATTCATAGATATATCTGGTTCTCATATGCCATTTTTTTTTTTAGTTTAACACAGTACAATCACATAGAAAACAGTCTTACTGTTTCTTTGTAATCTAAACATGCACTAAGTCTGTGACCTAGCAAGTTCACTCGTTGTATTTACCTCCGAGGATATTGAAAACAAAAGTCCATAAAATGACTTGTACAAGAATGTTCATAGCAGTTTTATTCATAATAGTAAAACTATGAAATTAGCTTATGTTCCTCAACAAGAGAAAGGATATATTTTATACTGTATATGTGAAAATATATACAGCAACATGAATGAATCTCAAAAACATTAGGCTGTGTGAATGAAGTCAGACACAAAAGATAACATAATTATTGTTCCATTAATAAGTTCTAGAACAAAACTAATCTATGGTGAAAACAATCAGATCATTGGTTGTCTTTGGGGGCAAGAGGGGGACAGGGATTGACTGGACCGGGTCTGCTACTTTCTGGAGTGATGGGAATGATTTAGCTCTTCTTATGTGTCTGGGTTACAGTGTATGATGGTTTGAAGCTATATGGACCCCAGAAAAGTATGTTCTTAAACCTAATCCTTTCCTGTGGATGTAAACCTATTTTAAGGAAGGCCTTTTGATTAGGTTACTTCAGTTAAGGCATGGCCCAGGGTGGGTCTTAATCCTCTTAACTGAAGTCCTTTATAAGTGAATGTAATTCAGAGAGAGAGAGAGCGAGAGAGCGCACAATGGAAGCAAGAAGCTGAAGCAACAAAACCTGGAAAAGAAAGGAAAGAGTAGCAGATGCCACCATGTGCCTTGCCATGTGACAGAGGAGTTCAGAGTGGCCAGTAGCCAGTCTTCAGTGAGAAAGCATCACCTCATGTCTTGATTTGGACATTTTTCTCAGCCTCAGAACTGTAAATTTGTAAGCCAGTAAATCCCATTGTAAAAGCCAACCCATTTCTGGTATATTGCTTTCAGCAGCCTAGCAGACTAAAACACATTCTTACTACCCAATGGGCTTGTTTACCCATTGCACACAGGAGTCTCTGCCATGACACCAGGATTTTGAGAAAAGAAAGAGTTTTATTGTAAAGTTGACCATCAAGGAGACAGGAGCCACACCACAGATCTGTCTCCCCAAGCAGAAGAGGTTGGGAAGTTTTATCCAGTTCAGGGGAAGGTGGGCTAAAGGCAGTGGCTAAGGATGGGGTGAGGTGATATAGGCTAAGGGGGCGGCGGGTAAGCGGAGCATGCTGTGTTGCAAATCATGTTTGATCACATATCACATGTTGAAAAATGGAGGCTTAGCATGCTTGGTGGCTAGACCCAGTCAGAGATGGCTTTAGCAGTTGTTGCAAAGGTAAAGGAAACCATAACTTATCTTATAGGGTAGCGAGCTTGCTATAATTAAACATAAGATGGTAGGCATTTGAACAAAAGGGAAGTAAAAACTTCTGCTAACCAGTAAGGGAGGGGCTACTCTGAAAAGTGGGTTGGTAAGTGGCGGTTTCAACATGGGTATATACATTTGTCAAAATTCATTGAATTGTACACTTAAAATTTGTGCATTTCACTTTAAGTCAACTTCACATAAAAATGTAAATATTGAACTCTAGTTAATGATATACATGCCATAGTATTTAAGGATGAATTATACGAATGTCCGCAATTTAATTTTGAATGTATTAAAGAATAAGACTGATGAAAAGATGGATAGAATGTGATAAAGCTCATTTACCAAAAGCACAGTTTGCAGAATATTAGTAATTACAGAATCTTAATGTTAATGGTGGATATATGGGTATTCACTGTATAGTTGTTTCAACTTTTCTGTATCTTTGTAAGTTTTCATTATAAAATGTTAGAAAAACATAGAGGGTTTGTTGATAAAAGAGAGGTGAACTGTAATTCTCATGATCAAACCTCTTGGTGGGAGCTGATCCATGTGGAATAAATTTCATTGAGTGCCCTGTCTCTGCCCCCTCACCAAGAAAACAAAACCGTACCACTTCCCTCTTCCTAATTATATAAACAGCATATCCTGGAACAATAAAGCAGCAAAATGTTCACATTTCATGTAAAACCAGGTTCAACTAAAAGTGAGAAATCAATGAATTGAACATTAGCCTTTACAGGCAATTTGGGTGGTATGAATGGCAGGAGAGAGAGGCAGTCTTACCTTCTCTGCCTCACTGGTTGTGGGAGTGTTCACCTTGATAGCATGGCCACTAGCCTTTTCTTACAGTGTTAACTGTGAGGAGCCATCTCTTCTTTGCAAAGAGGTGGCAGGATGGCAGAGAAGGTATAAGGTATAGGTCCTATGGAAAAAGTAGTTTACAGAATTTAATAGAGGTCATCAGAGCTAACCATCTCATTTTATCATGAGAATTAGGAAGTCTTTTGAAATAAAGTTACTTGTCCATTCATCAACAGTGAATTGCTTTAATTTGTTGTATTTCATAATATTTTACTTTTGTCACTGTTAAATATAGCAGTTTGCTTCCAAAGATCCTAAATTAGCCAAGTATTTTCTCTGTAATGGATATGATTTTTAGATTGTTAGCTGGATTCTAGTTATTTAAAATAATGATTATCATTGATAATGAATTATGTGTGTGTGAGTAATCTTTACCATTTTGCAAATAGATTTTTTATTTTCTTATACATTATCTCATTACTCTTACAAAAACCCAGAGTAGGTATTTGAATTTCAAGAATGGATTTTTGTATAGTTTGTTATAGTTCAGTAGCTTCCCAGAGGAAGAGCTCCCTGGGTTATACCAAAAGTTCTTTATTTGATAATGCTTGTGCTACCCATGTGAGGGACTGTGACTGGACCAAGAGCTAAGATAGTCAAAATTAAAGGGCTCAGAACTAGATAGAATCTGACATATTGGAGGCTGCAGCATCATCCAGGGACTAGGAGAATTTTGAATGCTGTTTTTATTAAAGGTACTGATGACAATCTGTAATGCTAAGAAAAGTGGTTTCTGTGGTTAAGAAGCTGTCATTTTGGAATGATGAGTGGCAGGCTGTCCACAGAACAGCAGCAGCTGAATAAACTTGCACTTACTTAAATTTTTACTTTGGACTTACCTATTCTGGGGACCATGTTGGAGAAACTGAAGCAAACTAGAGGCATTATTCCTATTTTATAGATAAGAAAATTAAGACTTAAGGAAGGTAGATGATTTTTTTTCTTAACTTTCTGGCAGCTAATAAGCGTTAGAATCATGTTTTTGGAAAACAACATGAAATAAGTTCTGCTAGTCACTCAGAATATAATTTTGGGGTACAAAATCAGTAATCCTTGCTGAAATAAAATCTCTGTGTGTCCAGTTTTTAAAAAGGTAATTTCCAAAACAGCAACAACAAAAATAATTTTCTATAGTACCATTGTAATTTTGTGAGGGCATCACTGAGGTTTGTTTAATTTTATGTCATTGTGGGTTACAACAATTAAAATCTGATTAGAATAGATTGTAAGAACAATGCTCTTCTCATCCACTGCTACAGATGATCCAAATTAGGAATACTTTCTTATTTTTAATTTTAGTTCACTATCAAAAAAAATTGTTTTCAAAGCAGTAATCAGAATCTTTTATTCTCTCTGAATAAAAGCACTTTCCTCTAATTACCATAAAACATGCATAAATCCCAAAGTTTCCCTTTTCTACAGAGAAATCACGTCCCAAAGAATTCACTATAAAATTGCTTATTGCTTTTATTCCTTAATCATCATTCTCTGTGAACTCACTGACCATGTGTCCACTGATTTCTGGAGGTATGTTAAAGCACATCTGTGGGCCTTTCCTGGAAGTTACAGGTTGAGAATGTGAAGAACCTTCTAAATTTTTAGCATTCCAGTCTCTGATATTAATGATTTATCAATTAATTAAACTGATTTTATTTAGAATATGTGATAAATAATTGAGCCTAAATTTTACTTTTAACTATCTTTTAGGAAGTCTTACTAGGCAAACCAAGAGGCTAAAAAATATCACAGGAGGAATAAAACACTTAAGAGAATAAGCATTTCCATATTTTCTAGAAATATTAGGCATGTAAGGAATTAACTATGCTGATCAGAATTTATAAGCAAAATGTGGATAAGATCATGGCCACTTGTATCAAAGAGACTTTGGTTGAGTCCTGCTGATACTTACCTAGTTGTGTAACCTTGAGTTATTTAAACTTCTTTAATCCTCCATCTTCTAATCCATAAAATAGGGGTAATATGCAATAAAGTATTTTAGCACAGAGTTTAGCACAAAGCACTTAGTGTTCGTTGCCACAGCATTCGCCGCCACCACCATCCTCAGCCTCATCCTTCTCTTCCTCTAGCCATGAAAACCATTAGAGTAGTTCTAGTTACTGTATCTATTTCACAGGATATTTCTTTTGATATACAATTTTACTCTATTACTTTAGCCATAAATTCATAATCGGAATTGCTTAGGCCAGGCAAGAGTTCAGTTATTGGTATATTTGAAGGGTCCCTATAGTAAAAATAGTGGCGATTAGTTCTTGTTTTGTTGATCTCTTAACCGTCTACAAAGCTGTCCTCTAAAGCCTGCCATTTTCTATGGATCAATAACTTTGCTTGTTATAGTGAAATATCCTTTTGACTGGGGGCTTGGAATTACTTGGCCAGCCTTTCCCAACTAAACCAGCCTCTGCTCCCCACTCCTGTCACCTGGAGTCCATCTCCTCATCATTTCGGTGTTAGAATGGAGAGGAAGGATATGTAACATAGTTGGGAAAAACAGATTTTTAAAAATCTTCCTTTCATTTCCTCCCCTCCCACTATGGGTTAAAATTTTTGCTTTTCTATACTGCAGAATACTTTCTATATAAAAAAAGGCAGCAGGAGTGCCTTCTTTCATAGAGGAGAAGAGGAAAAGGGTATTTTCATGTAAGAATAATTTTAAGTTCAAATATGCATGTTTCTGTCAGTGACTGTCTTTCCCAAGGCTCAACAGTTAGATAAAAATTTTCCTTTGCTAAATTACTGGAGTGGAAAAATATTCAATACTTGAAAATCCTGCACTAGGTTTCTGGTTACTAACATTGTCTTGTTAGTTTTAAAGCTATCTTCATTGCATATGAGATTCTGTAAGAAAGTGATTAGGAAAAACAACTGCCAAATCAATAGTATTGTTTTATTAACAGTCTGTCTCACAAACCACGTACTGATTTTACTGTTGGAGGCAAACTCATAGCAGTGGTGGGAATTTAATTTAAGTGCCCTCTCTCTTTGTTCCAAGTGAAATATGCATGAAGGGCTTTACTAAAACTTTTATACCAGACTGATGGATTTTCTGAAAGTTCCTCTAGAATGTAGAATTTCTTATAGAACACAACAGGACTGGCTAACTTATGTAATGCACCCTGAATAGTCCATTCTGTTTTAAAATTCGTCTAGTTCTTCTAGTGATTGCTGAATGTTTAATCTATAATAAATGGACCTCTTACTGTGGGGTTCAAGATATATTTATTTTCTTCATTCACCCTATCCTATTACTCATTTCCTGATGCATTCTTATTAGCATCTTGCCTGCAATCCATACTTTTTTGTTCATTCTTCTTACATAGTCTTGGATTCTCCTTGTACTCTTTTAAAATTTTGTTCCCCAGAGAAGTGTCTTAAATGAGGTCAAGTTCCCAGGCTTTCTATGAATACCTTATTCATTTCATAATATATAAATGAATCTGTAATTTATAATCTATGAATCTATATGCTTAAGCTCCCATTTCTCATTCCCGAGACCTTCTCATTCCTGAATCTTTTTTTGAATCCAGAGAAGGGGTAGTTGGGAGGTATATTAAGCAATGAGCATAAAGGAGGAAGGAAGCTGTGTGTGGATCATTTGTATTGCTGTTAATATGTATATGTGTTTGAGTAAACTTTTATTGAAGTACAATATGTGCAGAAGAACAGTGCACAAATATTTTTAAATGTATTTTCTATGAATTTTCACAAAGTGAACATGCCTATCTAACCTCTATGCAGTTCAGGAACTAGAACATTACCAGCATTCCAATAGTCTGGTTCTTGCCTCCTTCCAGTATTAACAACCCCCAAAGAATAACCACTATTCTGACATATATAATAGCATAAATTAGTTTTTCCTGTTTTTGAACTTGATAAAAATGGATTCACATAAAAATGAATTCTTCTTTTATGTATGGCTTCTTTCACTCATTATGTTTGTTAGATTCAGTAGTGTTGCTGCATGTAGCAGTAGTTCATTTATTCTCATTTCTATGGATATATTATATATATTATATATATATATATTATATATATACACAGTATCCATTTGGTTTGTTTCCATTTTTTCTACTGAAAATTCTGTCTTAGTGTTATTGTTGTTCTTTGAAGATAGTGTGTCTTTTTTTGCTTTTGCTGTTTTCTTTTCTTTTTGTCTTTGGTTTTCAGCATTTTTGCTATGAAATTGTCTAGGTTTGGTTTGCGTAGTATTTATTCTGTGTCAGTTCACTGAGCTTCTTGAATTTATGGCTTGATGTCTGCTATGGATTTTATTGGGTTCCCCAAAAATGATATATTGAAGTCCTGCTCCCCAGTAACTCAGAGTGTGACCTTATTGGAAATAGGGTCATTACAGATACAATTAGGCAAGTTAAAATGAGTACTGGAGTGGGATGGGCTCTTAATTCTTATGGTGTTCTCATAAGAAGAGGAAAATTAGACACAGACAGAGGGGACACTGCTGTGTAACATCTGAGGCAGAGAATTCCATGGATTGAGGAAGCCACTGTGAGAAGTCAGGAGAAAGGCCTGGAACAGATTCTTCCCTACAGACTTCAAAGGAAGCATGGCCTTGACAACACCTTGATTTTGGACTTCCAGCCTCCTGAGCTGTGAGACTATAAATTTTTGTTGTTTTAAGCCATCCAGTTTGTGGTATTCTGTTATGACAGCCGTAGGAAACTAAGACAATGCTTTTCATCAATTTTAGAAAATTCTCAGCTATTGTCTCTTCAACTATTGCTTATACACCATTTTTATGTCCTCCCTTTCCATGACTCCAGTTATACATAAGTTAAACCTTTTGCCATGTTCCATATACCTCTTACACTTCATACTATATTTCCATCCTTTTTAGCTCTCTGTATTTCAGCCTAAATATTTTTTACTATCCACACATCTCTCTTCAGCTATGTCTAATTTGCTATTAAGCCCATATAGTGCATTCTTAATTTCATTTATATTTTCTGGAATGTTGATTTGATTATTTTTATAGATTCTGGTTCTCTGATGAAATTCTCCATCCTGTGATTTTTTTTCTTGAACACATTAATCACAATTATTTTAAATTTCATGTGTAATAATTTCTGGGTTTGTTTCTGCTTTGTACTTTTTCTCTTGGTCCTATTTTTGTTGTGCCTGGTTCCATTTTTATTGAAATCTGGTCATTGTATATGAAACTATTAAGAGAATTTCAATGGTATTATTTTCCTCAAAAGAGCATTTTCTTTAACATCTGTTAGGTGTTTGAAGTAGGAATAGATCGCTTAATCTAATTAAGAATGAGAGGATTCAAAGATGCATTTCAGTCAGACCAATTTCTGGTTCAATTTTACTCCTAGGGTTTAGTCCTTCAACAGCCCCAACTTTAAGCCTGCTTACCAGAATCCACCAACTTAGTGGGCTTTGAACCCCAGTTTTTGTCTTCCTAGTATCGTAAGAATGCCAATAACTTGGTTTATTGCAGTGACTTTCTGATTTTCTCCTCCTCTTCTTCTAGGTTTGTACTCTATTTCTAAATCAAAGAATGTCTTAAGGGTATGGGTGGCTCAGACTCTTGGGCTTACTTTTCTGTCATCATGGTCCTTTAAACCCTGTCTTCCTTGGTAGCCCTGAACTTCAGGTTTTATCTTCCAGTGCCATGTGATTTCAGAGAAATCTGCTAAGTTTTTGTGCTTCTTAGTAGCCACTTTCTGCTTGACCTCTCAACTTTTTTTCCCATTATTCTTTCAAATTGGAAGATTTCTCCAGAGTACGTCAGATAACTCAGTGAGTTTCCCTTTGTCAGAATCTTGGTCCCTTAAGTCCCGGATGCTTTTGTATTTCGCCAGTACCTTTAAATGGATTTTTTAAAATTATCCAATTTTTCTAGCAGTTCTTGGCAATAGATTCTTTTGCTACAAACCAGTTTGTCATAGCTGGAAGTAGTTTAGTAAGTGCTTTTTATTCATGAATACTTTGATTCCTGATAATTATTTATTTATAGTAACAACTTTTGGATCAGATAGGGATCTTAGCACCTTTTACAGCTGATTCAGCTGGGGCCCTGAGACACGCATCTGAGACAGATAGACCTACCCAAGAACACTCAGCCAATTAATGGCTGTTCTAATATCAGGGACTCTTAACTTCTAGTCCATTGGCTTTTACACTGCATCACTGATAATGTAATATTTCTGTCTTCTACTTTCTTCCTGAGGTCATAAACAATGTCTAACCAGCATTCTATAAAATTAATTCAACCTTGACCTGGTTCAGTGATGATATTGCTCTGATGGACTTCATATTATGAAAAAAGAGCTTATATTTTGAAGTTGTGATAACATTGTCAAATTTCAGGGGGCTCCATAAAGCCATATCTATGCTAGCCAATACACCCACATTCAGGACTCTGAATTTCCTTTTTTTTTTTTTTTTTTGTCATTTTGCTAGCCTCTCCCTGTAAAGTGATTTTTTTGTTTGTTTTTTTTTGGTTGTTGTTGTTTTTTTACAACCTAGAGAGGATAATTCATAAAGAGCACTCATTACCAGATATGTAGTGCTATAAACAAGTATTTATTAAATATGTTAGCTCAGCTTAGCAAATTTACCATGTTAGAATAGGTGTACAAGAGAAGAATAAGGATTATGGACTCACATACATTTAAAGGGTACTAAATAAAAAAATATCGTATAAGACTTTTGCACTTACTTTTAGTATGTTTGGATAATCTTATTCTTTTATCAGTCAGGTTGATAGCTTCTCTCACAAAGGATAAGTTTATTTTTAAATTCAAAGGGTATACTGCTAAATGGATGGGGCTGACCGATTAAAAGTTTGATCTGGTTTAGGAATCTCATAGAGGAACTATTGACAGTGGAAACGTTTATACTTACATAGCTTGATTACCTGGTTTCTAGTGCTGTACAAGGCTGTATAAAGTATCATCTGGGTTGTTAGTTTCTATGTTAGGAAAAGTGAAACACAGGTAATGAAAGTAGATAAATGGAAAAGAACATTAATGGGAAATAAATATTGCTTAGCCTTTGACCTCTGTAAATATAAAAGTTATTTTAAGTTTTTTTGTTTTTTTGTTTTTTTTTAATAATGTCAGAGTATAATCTTCACTTATTGAGAGTCTGGAAAATAACTCTAGTGTTGCTTTGGGTTCTCAGCTTCTCCAGACAAAGTACATCTGTTGAGCAATGTCTGATCTAGGGATCATTACTATTTAATAGTCTTGCCAGAACCATAATTTTATGTGCTTGTGACTACTCATCTCTCCCTATTTTGTTTTAGAATAAATGTTACCCTGAATAGTCACATTTGCAGGGTTTGTTTTTCTTTTTATGGAGTTTTAGGATTAAAAATACTTCCCCAATGTGTTTCTTTTTGTCTTTTGCCTTTTCTGTGTGGAGGTTTTTGTTTTTTCCCCACAATGAAAAGAATAATCAATGAGAATATTTTAGTTGATCAACAGGAAATAGGAGTGATTCCTTTGTATCCAGGCCCAGGAGACATATAAGAATTGTAGAAAAATACAATTTTAGAGGTAGAAGACTTTGGAAAAAATCATCTACAGCACTCCTCTCATTTTATAGATGAAGAAACCAAGGTACATGGGCCATCTGTGTAGCTGTTTAGGGGTGGGTTTGGAACTAGTCTGAAGGCCTTCTTACTGCTGAGCCAGCGTTTTGTCTCCATTCTTCCGGATGTGTTTTCTTCCAGCTTAAAGTTGGAGTGCTTTGGGATTTATCATTGTGCAGTTTGGGCTGTATCTTGGGCCTTTCCCATCATTTCTGATTATAGAGATTGATTGGGGTGGTACAAGTCGGGGACAGAGTGTTTAGTTGTCACTTTTCTTTGTGAGAGCTCTGCTTATCCCAGTTGTCAGAAGTGAGCCTGTTTTAAGAAGATACATGGCGTTTTTCCCATTTCATGGGTGTCTTTTTTCATCCCAATAAACCGTACTTCTCCAAACTTTTTTTTCTGATTAGCACACATTCAGATCCAGTGTTGCTGAAAGCTTGTATCTCAGAGTTACATGTGAAATGACATCAAGTAAATTTGGCATTTCTTCATGCAAAGTCTTGTTCACATCATGAGCTGTCTTATTGTGCTACACAAATCAGTATTGGTATATTATGCTAGAGGTCAAAAACTCATCCCCCAAGACAGTGTTGTTAAGTGTTGTAGGTAAATAGGTCTATCTGGAATGGACACTGTACAAAATTAACTTTGAAGAGTAAAACTGGGAAGAGTGTTGAGAGACTACAAGGACTTGAAAGCAGATATTAGAAGGAAAATGAAGAGAACAAAGCAATGTGTTTCTTGTTGGCAAAGGTCCCCTGAGGAATCCTGAATTCAAATACTCTTTGACATTGCATTGGAATCCTTAACTTCCAAAGGCCACTGATACCACAGAGACCAAACACTATGTAATGGTTCCTTCATCTTCTGGGCCTCCAGATACCTCCTATTACAGCCCCACATTTAAAAATAGCAGGGAAATGAGGGAAAATCATAAACTAGTTATAATGAAATTAGTGCTTGAGTGAAAGACTATTGCCAGAGAACAGCTTTTAGAAGGCCCAGTGCTGCCAGAAGGCCCCTGGGTGTTGGCAGTATTCAAGCATTCACAGGCCAGACGCGAATTAGGCATTTTATTAAAGATATAGTGTCCTTTCTTTATAGCCATGAGTGTAAAGAGGTTTGTTTCCAATAATAGGAAATGAATCAGCAAAAAAAAAAGATTGTCATAATAAATAAAGGTGTTATACTTTCTCACCAAAATAGAGAGAAGTAGAAATTAAACAACTTTGAAGGAAAAATATTACTCTTTTTCTCAAAATAACCATGATTAAATGAAGGGTGGCTAAGAGTGAACACATGAAGAAATTAGATATCTAGATAAGGAACAAAAGCAACAACAAGAACTAACTCTTCATTAATCTGTAAAGGGAAACAAGTAGGTATGCTGAGGATCATTGCATTTCTCATTAAATGCATACTTGTAGAAGATCTGGAATTCTCATTATTGCTTGAAAGAAAAACTAATTCTCTCTTAGAATCAGATATTTTCAAACTAGTATGTCCCAGAGCCCACTCTGGTTCAATGGTTTCTTACTAGTAAGTATGCATTACTGTGGTAATTGGCTTTCGTTTTCATATATGTCATTAACATAGACAAGTCTTGAAGTCAGTCTGCCTTCAAGGATGTATTTCAGTGTACTAGATGAAAAGATTTCACCTAACCTCATGAATCAGTCTTTTAAAAGGACTTTTGTTGGCACATGCCCCACACAGTCTCTGTTGCTGAACTTGTGGTACTCCTTTCCTGTGCCCACTGCAGGCGGTAGTCTGGATCATGTTTCTCTGCAGTGTTCTTGTTTCTAGCAGCCTTGGAAAGAATTAACTGGAGGATTTCAGTACTGATGCCGTTACGAGGGCCATTCGAGTAAGGACCTTGGTTAAATCTAAAAAGTTGGATCAGCATCCAAAGCTTTCATTTTAAGTAAACGCTCTACTAGGGCTGCAGGGCCAGCCCATTAGTCTGGTTCATATCCTCCATTTGCTTTTAATCCCCAGAGTATGCATCTCCACTCTAAATGGACAATAAAGAGCCTGTTCTTGATGGCACACTGGGCTTGGACATGCCCTTTGGGTTTAAATAAGATAAAATACCTGGTATTAAACTTTGAAAATGTCAGTAAAAGGATTTCACTGCAGCTGACCAGCCCTATTCCCAAAAGACTTGATCTCTGTCCTGTACTATTACATAGGAATGTGGGATATAAATCATTTAGAGAGATTGCAAAAACAATTACTGAAACATTGAGCAAAGACATTTGAATTTAGAAATGTTCTAATTGATGTTATTGGCTTTAATGTGTCTAAGGAATGCCCACTTCTGACTAGCTATTGCAGGTTTAATTCATGCAGGGTGATTAGCCAATAGGATTAATATAGTACTGGGTGTTATTTATGTAATGATCTTCCTCTTTTTATACATTTTAGCACATTCAATATTTTGACCCTCAGACATCCAGAATTCTTCTTGCTCCATTTTATTTCTCTTGCTTAAAAAAAGAATCAGACATAGGAAAAGGATCACAAGAAGGCAATGACATGGGTCCTCCTCCACCAAATTCTAAAAACAGATATCTTGTTCCCATTTGTTACAGTGTGATTTGTCCTGGCACCTAGCTGTTTTAGTGTCCTGGGTGGTTCTTAAAAGGAATGGATATCTTAGCCTATAAAGTTTCTTCTAGACTGATATGCTAAGATTAGACTCTTGGGTTTTGAACAAGCCTTGCCAGGAAAGGGGGATAGAAATCCAACTGCCTTTTCTTCTAACTAGAAACCAGGGTTTCTATGTCATTTGGTAACTGCTTTCTTTCAAGGTATAGAAAAAGAAATCACAAATTTGGAAATAGGAAAAATATTGTAGGTCATTTTGTCTTGTCTTTAATACAGTGCCCTGCTACTCTCCCACATATTCCTAGGTACTGTTAAACAAGATAATTTTTTTCAAATGGATATAATCTTAGCAATTAAATATCCTTGATGCCTTCTGACTTTGTGTTTAAAAAGTGGCATATAAGCAATGGTCCCATATTTGATGCAACTCTGTATTAAAGTCAAATTGCTTACAAGCACATGGTTTCTCAAATTTTTGCTCACACATACACAACCCAGTCTGGTAGTCTGTCCAGTAGCATCTGGGCTTTTATAGGGATATACTGAATAAACAATTTTCAAATGCTTGTATGCCAGTTTTTTGTTGCCACGGTAATGCTGTACCACAAAACAACCTCAAAACCTTAATGGCATAAACAATACATATTTATTTTTGCTTCCTATCTCTGATCTGAGCTTGGCTTGGAGGGGCTTGTTTATATGTCTGCAATCACCTGAGGTAAGCTTGGTGGTGGCTAGGCAGCTTCTCTGATCTTGACCAGCCTCTCTCATATTTCTGAGGCCTCCCCTGGGACAACTGTGCTGACTGGGCTCTGTTCCACATGTCTCATCTTCCAGCAGGTCAGCCTGGTCACGTTCTTATGATGAAGGCAGAGGAGCAAGTGCTTGTCAGGACTCGGCTTCTGTCATGTTTGCTCATCTTATTGGCCTAAGCAAGTCACACACCAGAGCCCACAGTCAACACCACATCCCCAGTAAAAGGAATAAAGAATTGGGGCATTTAGTGCAATCACTCTTCCATAGTGTGGTGACTTAATTTGCTGATAATGAGCATGACAGAAAATGATATATCCAAGTTGCAGATGCCTTTATGTATATTGTTTTCAATATGATATCCTTTGAGGAAGTAATAAACTTCCTATCCATTTCCTTAGAAGGAAGAACAGGACAAATGGTGACTAAAATCAATTTACCTGGCACTGTTGTATATATAGCTTTTCATTTAATCCCAACAAAAACCTATAAGAGGAACTCTTAATAATTCTAATCTTGGTATCCCTCAAATATTTGGGCTTTCTCACCTCTGTCTGGTTGCTGTTGAAAGAATGCCTGTGAAATAACTTCTAAAGACCACTTTTTACTTTAAGATTTTTATGATTCATAGTTTTTCTGAGCATATATCTCATTTTCTCTGTTGTCTTGGCCAAATAACTTTGAGTTTTTGTTTTAATATTACTCTAAAATTTGTCTCATCCCAACAATTTTACGTATAAATAAACTGATATAGGTCAATAATTAGCAACCTGGCATAGGAGATGATTTTTAAGTAGTGCTGCTGGTCATTTGGCAAAACCATGACATAGTAACCTCTTGTGTCCCATGGGGTACATGCAGCGTCTCCTCTAATTCTTACAATAAGCGCAGAGGTGCATAATATCATCTGTGCTTTGCAAATGTGGAAGCTGAGGTTCAAAGGGGTTTAAAAAATTGACAGATCTTAAAACTTATAAGTGAAGGACCCAGAATTGTAACCTGGCTCTTTATGAGTCCAAACTTCGTAATCTTTCTACAAGTTTTAAGGAATACAATCTCACCCCAAGATTCTTTCCTTTTCTATTCTTAATCTTAGGTGACTATCCTGCTAGAGTTTAAATTAATTCCTGGTAGAGTTTAACACTGATTATTAACTTAAGATGTGACCCCTGAGATATAAAAGATTTTAGGAGAGAGCTATTTCAAGCAAGCCATTGATTTTGTAGCCCATGTTTTGTAGAGATACATTTCTAGGAACATCTGAAAGAGCACCTGACTTGCTTCTTTCATTTTTCTTCCTCTTCCCTTCTCTTCCTCTGTTCCATTGAGACTTAGTGAGAACTCACTTCTGGCTAGACCTCATTTGAGCAGGCAAGTTTTACATGGGAATACAATTCAGCAGATGATCTGGTACCCACCTCTTCTCGTTTTGTCCCTCTGCAAAGACTGGGAGGGAATGAATTAATGAATATTGATAAGGCATCTTGGAAAACTATTTACTAGTTCATCACATAGGCAGAAAATCCCAGGATGAGTGCATAACCCTGCAAAAGTTTTACTTATTTAAAACCTTATTCTTTCATTAGCAACTTTGGAAACAAATATTCACATCAGGATCCACAGAGGCAAAGGCAGAAGCCCCAAAATGGATGTTTTTTCCCTATTTTGTCAGGCTGGAATAGAGTTTAAACCAGGCCAGAACCACTCGCACAACCTACTCTTACCTCCTGGTACCAGTCATGTTGGCTGGAAATTGGCTTCACTGAGTTCAAGGGCCTAGTTTGAGGGCATTCATGCAATTCTTGAAATTACAATAGAATAAACAATTGGTCTTACAGTTACATTAATTGTGTAATTTGTGCAAGTTGCTAATAATAATTTCACAAAACCACATTAAAAAAAACAATGAGCACAAGATCCATAAATGTATGTTGATCACTTTATTTCTTTCAGGCTGTTTATGAAATAGCTGTTGTAGATTCTGTTTTAGAAATACTAATGTATATCATATTTTCTTATTTTCAAGGAGCTCATGGATAAAATAGAATATCCTGTTGAAATTACCATTTTTCTAATCAAAACATGGTTGAATATCAACAGTTTCATGTGGTTCAACCTACTATTCAGTACTGTTATCTATGAGGGAAAGTGAGGAATCATGTAGAAATCACTAGAGCTATATCTTCACTCTAGACATTGCTATTAAGCTGCAAACCCATATTTCAGACTTCCTTCTGTACAATTCTGCCAGTGTATGTCACAGACACCTCCAATTCAGTAGGTCTAAACCCAGGCTCTGCATCTCCTCTCCCTCCCACATGTCCTCTCTGGCCCCTTGATGCCTTAGTGCAGAAACCTGGCGTCATGCAGCCCCTCACATGCTCCACAGCCAAAGCCCTTTCCAGGGGAATATGTATATATTATATATCTAGTGTCTATATCTCTATCATCTACATCTACAACTATACCTATATCTATCTTTTAAACATCTTTTCTTCTCCATCCCAGAACCTCTGCCATGGAGACCCTCATTACCTTTTCCTGAACACATCTAAAATTTTAAATTTATGTTCCATGTGTTCCGCAAATGATGGAATAGGCCTGACCATTGCAGTAGCCTCTGAATTGTCCTTTCTGCCTCCCTTCTCTATCCTTTTTTTTTTTTTTTAAGATTTATTTTTATTTATTCTCCTCCCTTGTTGTTTGCTCTCGTTGTCTGTGCTCTGTTTGTTGTATGTTCTCTGTGTCTGCTCGGTGTTTTGTTTGTTTGTTTGTTTACTGGGAACCAAACTCGGGACCTCCCATGTGGGAGGGAGACACCCAATTGCTTGAGCCACCTCTGCTCCCTGCTTGTTGTGTCTCTCATTGTGTTTCCTCATTGTGTCTCCTTGTTGTATCATCTTATTGCATCATCTTGTTGCATCAGCTCACCATGCCAGCCCTTCATATCAGCCCATTGAGTCAACTCACTGTCTTTCTTGTCTTCTTTAGGAGGCACTGGGAACCGAACCCAGGACCTCCCATGTGGTAGGCGGGCACCCAACTGCTTGACTCACATCCGCTTCCCTCTCCATCCTTTTTACTCCATTCTCCTTAAGACTTGAGAGTGGAATTTCAAAGTGCAAATCTAAACACAATATTCCTCTGTTTCAAATCTACCAGTGACTCACTATAACCCTCAAATCAAAGTCTAAACTCATTAGCTACGGCCCTTTCATGATCCGGCCCCTAATTACCTTTGCACTGTCATTTACTACCACTCTGTTCCTGGATCCTATCCTCTAGCCTGACTAATCCTGTACTGCTTTTGTCCTGCTATCAAGACTTAGTTCAAGCTGCATCCTCTCTAGTCAGCCTCCCTTAAATACTGCGTTAACATGATCCTTCGCTAGATCGACAACGAAGAAGGTTTAATGAAAGAAATTTATGTACCTCAGGCTTTCTGATTGATCAATATCACCTTTTTAAGAACACTGTATTCTTTTATATATATATATATTTTTTGTTGTTGTTTCACATGTATCTAAGAATTAATGCAGGAACTTACTGAAGAGCATAGATATAAGAAAGCAAGATGATTATGTGGAATAAAAAGCAGACTGTATCTGTAGATAATGAAATTGCCCAAATTCAGAGTTGAATTTATATTAGAGAAAAAAATAATGTACATGTTTCTGGACTTTTTTTGTTTGCTATTTGCTTTTGTGTCACTTGGCATGAGATGTTTATTTTGGGCTATTGCATAGAATATATTGTAATATTTGAAGCACAAATGTAATACATCTTTACTGTGTTAAAAAAAAAAAAAGTTAAGCTGTTCAGTGCCTTTGTTTACTTATCTATAAAATGAGAATAAAAACAACATACTTAACAGAGCCGAAGAGAGATAAAATGCATGTAACACATTGATATCATGCATACTACATACATAGTAAGGATTTAATAGATGTTAGCTAATATTATTATCTCTTGATACTAGAAACTCAGTGATCTCTTATTCATCACAGTCAACACCTAACACACAGCTTCACGTTAGTAGCAGGTCATTAATAATTTGTTGAATGAATTAACAAATGGTAGTAAACCTTTAACAAGTGCTGACTCTGGGACAATTATGCAGATTTTAAAGAGTAGGCCTACAACCCTGGTGCCATTAACTTGTCTTGAGAAATCCATGTAAATTACTTTAAATGTTATTTTTCCAGGGTAGTTTTTTTATTTTTTATTTTTTTAACCATAAAAGAAGACTATGACTTCTAAGCAATCAAGTGTTAATATTTATCATCTGCTGTGAGCCCAGTAATCTGGAATGCCCAAATGGAATTTGGTTTTCAAAGTATGTGAGTTATTTGTGAATAAGAATTTGTCATAATTGGAGAAGACAAGACTGAAATCATGGCACTAAAGAAAGTGCAGGAGGAACTATTATGTGCCATGTGAATTCCCATTTATGTTCTAGTGGGAAAGAACAGAATAGTGAGCCAGGAACCGTGGGCTCTATCTAGTCTTGGCTTAGATGAATCATTTCTTTTGATTACTCTTTACACTGTGGTTTCCTGGTCTGTAAAGTAATGTGCTTGGGTAACATTCAGAGTGCATTGGAATCACCTGGAGGCTTGTTAGAACACAGATTGCTGGACCCTACTCCTTGAGTGTATAATTCAACAGGACTGTGGTGGGGCCCAAGAATTTGCATTTCTAACAAGTTGGAAGGTGACACTGATGTAACTGGTCCAGAGATCACACTTTGAGAACCATTGAACTTGATAATCATGAAGGGCCTTTTTCAGTTTTTAAATGTCTTGATTTTGAAAATTGGACAGGATTTCATTGGCAGAAAGGGAGGGCGGTTATGGCAACTCTGATGGAGGTAACAGTTTGAATAGGTGCTCAAAGGAGGGAAAGTAAAGTAATTGTCAGAGAGTGCATATTGAGAAGCAGAGGGAATTAGGGGGAGGAGTGACATAAATTATGAATAAGTGGATGGAAGTATATAGTAGATAGTTAGAAATGAAGAAATGGAGCCCAGATCAGTGCTAGAAATGAAGACTGGCATTATCAACACAAAATTAATCACTGATGCCACGCAAACCTTTCAGAAGAAAATAAGAGGAGAAAATTAAAGACAGGTCTCAAACCACGCAGTCAGAACCATCTACTTTGTATGTGCACAATCTCTAGAGCAGCAAAATATCATTGTTAGTATCTCTGCATTTTATATTAATATAGGAAAAAAGAGCCATCTCAGGTACTCTTTTATCTAGCTTGCAGAAGTTATGCAGAAAGTTTTCCAAGTGGCTCTTTCAAATATCAGCTTTCAATTAAAGTTGATATTCCCAGACTTAAAAATAAATTGTATTCTAAAATTGATTTGGAAACTGGTTGGTTATACATTTTGTCCCTGAGAAAAACCATATTAGAAATAGTGGTTAACATCCTCTGTCAGCTCCTATGATTGAAGTAATAATAATAAGAATTATGCCTTGCCTGGCCCCTGTAAGACCTGAACCCCAGTCCCCCAAGGACAGAACTGCTAGCCTGCAGGAGCTCTGAGCATCTCAGAGGCATGAGCCTGCCTGGGCCTTGAGTCTTGTAAGTTCTTATAAACTACTTATCAGTTTAGGGGAAGATTTTAGCAGCAGAGATTTGGAACTATCTAGACAGAGAGAAAGAGAATAGAGCTTGGTCCCTGGGTGCTCCATAGTCTTCTCTTCAGGGGAGTGTGTTCTAGCATGGTAGAGTTGGTGCAGAAGATGTAGTTGAGGGGATAGAGTGGGCCTGATAGTAATAGAATGAAGTAGTACAGGGTTTCCTTCTCCTTTTAGATGGGACATTTGAAAATAAATAGGACTGCCATATATACCGTTTGCCATTGCAGTAGCCCTTCCTGACAGATCTTTTCTTCTTCCCTCACCATTTGCTGTGTAGTTAAATAATTCTTCTAATTTTTAGATACCTCTTTGATAAGGTAGACATATTTTCTGTATAAGATTTTAGATAATTTGTTCTATATTAAATTTAATTTAACTAGTTTTATACTGCAATATGACAGATTAATTGAATATTTGTTCCAGATTACTTGTGTGGTCTGTTATGCCAGAATATTTGATGTAATAAATCTGGAGTGGGACCCAGAATCTGTATTTTAAAAAAGTGTTTGGGATGATGTTGAGGAGAGACCAGGCTGGGATCCACAGACATTGAGCTTAGTAACTGTAATGTGCCAGTTCCATGAGGTGAATCTGCCTAACTGAGCATCCTTAAAAGTCATTTTAGAACATCTCCAACCTGATTCTGGAAATCTTCCAGATCACCTTCTGCTAGCATGTCCTGCTCTTTGTTGTCTTTACTGGTCTTAATTCACCGCTCACCCCTGCTCCCCACCCTCCCACCTCCACCTCTTATTTAGACTCTATAACTTGGCTTTCACCCTAGACCTGATATGCTTACTTGTCAACCACATTGAACCTCTCATGGTCTCATGCGGGTCTTACTTCTGGTAGTCATTCTCTGGTCTCATGAACCACCATTCCCAGAAGGAAAGCCTTGGTTCTCCATTGTGGAAGAACACATTTGGCATCTTTACATGCCCTTAAGAGAGAAAAATCAGACCCATCAGGCCAATGTTTGGTCAACCCTGCCTAACTGAGTGATTTGTATATAATATGTGAGAGAGTCAGCTACTGCTGCTTGAGCTACTCAGCAGTTTTATCCTAGATGTGTCAGTCTAGGGCCCTCATTAGCACCCTTTATTTTATACATTTTTTTAAACTTTGAGAGGGAAATCTCATACTTGAGTATATCAGAGATGAAGCTATAGGAAGGGACTTATTTTATATTAAGTTTTAGTGACTAAGAGAGAGTGTGGACATAAAAGACCTATTTGTGGTACTTTGATGTGGATAAGAGAAGATCAAAGAAACAAATTGGATAATGAATATATTGCTTTGAAAGATGTAACTTTAATTTAGCCTTGCTGCAGTGTGGAAAACTCTATTTTTCTAGTTTAGTGGCTCAGAGCTATTGTTTGCGTAAAGTCTTATTTACAAGGATAGTAGCTGAGATAAATAAACATTTGTGTCAGATATAAATGGCTGCAGGGTTGTGTTCGTTGTAATAATTCAAGCTGTAGAACTATCCTTATGTACCAAACAAGAATCACTAAGGGGCTTTGTGCTTGAAGTGATGACCTTGATTTTTATTTTGCCCGGTATATTGAGGGAGATTTTAGCTCTGACTTTGCTTTTAAGTACTCCCGATACCCTTTACCTTGTTATTATTTCAGTGTGACAAGGGAAAAGATAGGCACCGAAAGTCTGAAGTTGTTTCATCTATTTTTCACAACAACTTTGTTGACCCTATATAATGTCAGTTTTGTTAGGTGTCTTCTAGTTAATGTTTCTGATACAGAAGATTAGAATAACAGATCTCAAAGGACCTTAAAAATGATGTAGCCCAATGTTTCCTGGTCTGGGTTCTGAACTGTATTCAGTGAGATGTTAAGGTGTCCCAATAATAAAAGGGTTCTATGGGCTGGTAAGTGTGTGAAATTCAAGATTTAAAGTTAAGATTAGCAGACTTCTTTACTGGAGGATTTCTTAATCATAAAGGGATGCATTAAGTAAGGTGGGTTATTCTAATTTATTTTAATCCTTTTCATGTGCAACACCTATTAACAACTATCAGAGTAGTAGTAGTCTTTCTACATCATAAATGTTTAGGAAACACTGACTTGGCCCAACTCCTTAATTTTATACATGGGAACCTGGGACCTGGAGACTGAGTGACTTGTACAAAGTCCTGAAACTGGCAGAACTGGGATTAGAATCCAGATCCCTCACTCATAGTAGATTTGCTCTCAAGCACAGTTGCTCAGAGAATGAAGAGTCCAAGTATGGATTTATCTGAAATGTAAAGACTAAAAGAGCAAGAGATTAAAGAGAGAAAATGATGGAATCATGGACATTTGGTTTGGGAGCTACTTTCTACTATATTAATTACCTAAGTATAAGTGGACAGTGCTTTCTTACTTTCAGATTTTTAATTCTAGAAACAATTATGGTGTGGACAGTCAAATTCAATTGCAAATGAAATAAGTATCTTTCACTCTATAAATGTTTTAAAATTTATATTACTCTTGAGAACTCCAGGTACTCAGAGTAAGACTATCTATCCATAGTCTTTCTTGCTTCCAACTGCAGGAGTCATAAAGGAAAGCAATTCTCCCAGCCCTCCCACCTCCCGACACTCACAGGCTTGTCACCACTATCTGCCTTTAGCCCACCAGGATGAATCACATTATGCCTTTAATCCCTGTTTATATCAGGCACCACAGGGAGCTTCAGAGTCCCAGCTTACCCCTTCTTGCCTACATTTCAATTCTCAGATAGCTCTGCACATCGCCTGTTCTGTCCCTATCTCCCACCCTTTCCACCTCCACTGTGATCTCTGTAATTCATGGCCCGTTATGAACAGAATCTTCTTTGCTTTACCTTTTTGCTCTAATCCAAACCTGGATCTCCCTTGTGCACACTGCCCCAATTAACCTTCTCAAATGTGACTGCCTTTGCTTCTTTAACAGTCTTGCACTGCTGGGCTTGGATGTGCAGTATGGGTATTACTACCTCCAGGCCACCCCTCCACCTCCTTATTAATACAAACCTCTGGGTCCTTCTCCCTTATTTCTCAGTAATTTCAGCTCTGGGATCCCTATTACTCTCTTCACATATTTTAGATGATCTTTCCAATGCCCTGGCCTCTCACTTTAACTCTTCTCCTCCAGTTCTTGTTTTCCACCTTACCTCAAACACTCAAGCCCATGGCCACATCCTCTATTTTGTCATAACTGATAACTGGAACTTCTCCACAATCTCTATTTAAACCAGCTCATGCTGACCACTGCCTCTTAGCTTTCTAGCTTACTTCCTCTAGTGTCACAATTAAAACAGTCCTTAAAAGAAATAAAAAGAAACAAACAAACAAAAAGAAATAAAAAGAAACAAAAACAACAACAACAAAAAAACAGTCCTTGGCCCATGAACTGTGAGCCCTTCAATCTGCCTTTTCACTGGTCGTATCACCTTTTCACTACCCTTGACATCCCTCTTCAGCTTAGATTTCATGATCAGTCATAACCACTTCCTCGCTCACATATTAACTTTCTTCCTTCATGGCAATAGCTTAGCAAAACCCAGATCCTGGTTAGATCTAATTCTCTGCCTACTTCATGCTGAATATGGCTGGAGAAAAGCATGCAACTGGGCTTACTGATCTCATTTCAGAAACCTCAAGAGGTCCCTTAATGTTACCTGGCAGTCATATTACAGATTCCTTGTCCATCTATTCTCCCACTTTCCTAGACAGCTCATTCCTCTAACTCATCCTCCCCTGCTCTCACTTTGAGGTGATTATTTTCCTTCCCTTTTCATGGAGAAAATAGGAGCAATCAGAAAAGAACACATACACACATACCTCACTTATGTACTATACTAGCAACTGTTCCAAGAGAGTCCGCCTTCCCTCTTGTGATGTAGGTGAGCTAGACTCTTTTTCCTCATTCCAGACGGGCATTGCTTCAGCAATTTTCTTCTTTCTTTCCTATATCACTGATTATTCTCTGTCTTCTGTACCTTTTGTATCAGTATGCAATCTTTAATTCTCACATCTTAAAAACAAAAGCAAACTAAGAGTGAATAATCTTGGCATTAATTCCTCCTTTGGCTACTGACCCTCTTCTTCCTTTTACAGCACAATTTTCAGAGGAGTTGTCTTCTATCACTGTCTCTAATTTCTCTCCTTTTATCTTCTTACACGTATTTCATTTAGGCTTTCACCTCTCATAACTGCCCTTATCAAGTTCACTAATGAGTTCAGTGTTGCCACATGCCTTGATCCATTCTCAGTCTTTACCTTATTGGGCTTTATTGGACATACTAGCAACATTTATCACAGTTAATCACTGTCATTGAAACACTTTGCCTTAGCTCTCTTGGTTGTTCTTCTACCTCACTGCTTACTCCCTCTTTCTCCTTTGATGTTTCTTCCTCTTTCCAATTTCAAAATGTCGTTATGCGCCAGGAATTCCAGGACCTTGGCTCTTCCCCATCTCTGCTCATTCCTTTGGTGCTCTCAACTGGTCTTATACCTTTTCATACTGCCTGAATGGTGATGAATTTCATGCTTATATTTTCTGCCTCTCCCTGAACTCCAGAGTCATGTATCTAGTTGTCTATTCCACTTTTCCTTTTGCATGTTGAATTGAAGTCTCAAGCTTAACATGTCTAGAACAAATCTTCTGACCTTTCCCCCAAATCATTCTACTTTGTAGGCTTCCATCTCAGTTAATGGCAACCCCATTCTTCTAGTTACTTGGTTCCTTTTTTATTCTCCCGCCTCCCTCATATCTCACATTCAAACAATTTGCACATTTTCTAAATTTGAGCTTCAGAATATATCTAGAAGTTCATGCCTTTTACCTTCACTATAGACGACCTGGTCTAAGCCACCACCATCCTTCTCCTGGATTATTGTAAAAGCTCCCAAAGTGGTCTCTGGTTTCTTCCTTCTTCCCTATAGTCCTTTCTCCACACATCAACCAGAAGGATTCAATTAAAATACTAAGTCAGACAGAATACAACTCTTTGCTGCTTAAGACCATCAAAATAGCTTCCCTTCTCACACAGAATAAAATCCAGGATCCTTACAGTGGTCTATAAGACCCTCAAGGCCAGATCCCCCATTTTCTCTCCTATCTCCTCTCCTGCTCCTCCCCACCTTGTTCCAGTCACACTTGACCTTCTCAGTGAGGCCTGCTCTGATCATCCTGTTTACAACTATAACCCCTGTCAGTATTCTCTATTTTTCTCCATAATACTTGTTGCCTTCTAGTATACTAACTATATCATTGACTTATTTAAATTTTTTATTGTTCTTTCTTCTCGTCCTACAGTGTTGTTCCATGAGGATAGAAGTTTTTGTCTATTTTGTTCTCTGCTGTATCCCTAACATCTAGAATAGTATGTCACACATAGTATGTACTCAGTAACTATTTGTTGAGTGAGCGAATTGTCCTTGGGAGAAATCAAGAGAGTCTAAGGGAGGTATTCCTGAGTCTAGGAATAAAGGTACAGATTTTTACCACCCCCACCTGAGTGGGCCAGGCAGGAGAGCAGAGGCATAAGCAGGGCAGGAGGATCCCCTCTAGGAAGTCCCGGTGTGAGAAAACAAGAGTCTTACTATGACCTTGGACAATGTGGTGATAGTTTCCTTTTCAGTCCAAGGGTAAGATAGGGAAGTAGGAGGGAATTATGCTTTGAAATAGGAGCAGGCCGATGGTGATTATCTTATTGGTGCTACATTCCCCTGTAATTACAACCAGTGGCACACACACAAGGGCAGCCCTATGGCTTCACCTGACAGTGACCCTTCCATCTAGACCTGAATTGGTCCGGAGTTCAGAAAACACTTGCCTGTCATTCCTTGTGCAAATAATTGCTGGGTGGGCCCAAATCATGCCAAAAAAGTTACATAAAACAAACAGATTCATTTGGGAAATGTTATTTTTCCAGTCACAGGTTTTGTTATTGTTTGGTTTCTTGATTTTTGGTAATTTCACCTTTTTTTCTCAAATCTATCATGTTAAAAATAGGTTCCTTTTTTTGTTTGTTTGTTTGTTTGTTCTTCTTCTTCTTCTTCAAAAAGGAGTAAAAGGCTAGGTATAAGACTTTGTATTATACTAATAACTCTAGATCTTGCCACAAAGAAATAGAGGTTTTTTTTCCAGCTGTCTGACTTGTTGGGTTTCCTTTCTATTATCACATATTTAGTAAAAAGAAACAAGAGAAAAACTGCTACCCATATTCTTTGCCAGATAGGTAAAATGCTTCCTTTCTGTTCTATTAGCTAAATAGAATGGGCGTAGTAGTGTCTTGGAGAGTAAGTCTAAAATTGGTCCCCTTTAATGTAAAATGTTAGTTTTCTATATCTTCCAGTCCTGCTACATAAAAGAGAATTGTTTAGAGGTATGTTTATGTCCCATGAGATTATACTTTAGGACATGTGATTGCCCTAAACAAGGCACAAGCTCCACTAGTTCCTTATAAATTATTACCAGTCTTCCACATCTGTTCCTGTCTTTTCTCTGAAGCAGCCATCCAAGGGAACACAGCATTAACTGAAAATATCAGAATTGATAGAAGACAATTTTTCTGATAAATGCATAGACAGTTGATTTGTTGTGATTAGAGGAAAACCTCAGGAGTAGGGGCCTTGGGGCTATAAACTGGATTTCTGCCTGTGCTGCCAAATAGTGTCTCCTTCTGCCCTTTTCTCTTCTCAAGATTTCCTCTGAGAGAAAGCATGTGACCCTGTCACCATAGTTTTTAATGCCAAATATCTAAGTGTCTTTAAAATGCAGCACAACACTTTTAAAGGCAAATAGTGAAGGACTTTATTCTGACATTTCCATTATAGCTGCTCTTAGTGGATTCTAGATATTGTACATAAGTGTGGCTAGCTAATTCTTTTTAAAAAATCATGATGCAAACCCATTGAGCTGTCTTTTCATATTTGATGCTCCATCCATTGAACATGCAACACAATTTTTTCTTAGAAATGTGATTTGATATGAGCATATCTCTAATAGTCTGAACTAGATTTTTCTAGCCTTTGTCTTATATTTTAGAGAGACGGACATTTTTCATGGTTTTTT
>JAQZBX010017767.1:0-35249 GCA_029593785.1 Cabassous unicinctus | reverse complement strand
CCCAGACCAAGGATAAATTTAACTTGGAACCAAAAAATAAAAAGCTGAAGCCAGTCTGTTTCCTAAGAGAATTTGTCATAAATGAAGTCAGTTTTATACAAAAATACATTACAACAGAAACAAGTCAATATGATTTGTCAGGAAAGCTAATATGCAGTAACTCCAAATTTTCCTTTATTCATAACACTTTCTAAAAGAACAATCATCCTATTAACCACAATCTTCACTCACTTCACTATATTATACAGTCCCTACATTATTCTCTAGCTTCCTTTCAATCAAAATACTACATCCACAGACTACCCCTGCAGTCAAAATTGCATTTATAAATCATTATTATACTCATTATATATATTAATTATATTTACTATAATATACTACCGTCAACTCTATTCATTTCCACGCATTTACCATAAATACTATTAAAAATTCTACATACATTAAGCATCAGCTCCCATTCTCAATCTATATTCTATTTTCTAGGGGGGTATAATAGGGTATGGAATTTTTCATTTTGTAGTAATGAAAATCTAAAATTGAGGTGATGACAACACATCTCTGTGATAAATATGAGAGCCACTGAGTGTATATTTTGAATGGATTTTGCAAAGCAATGGACTGTATAACAAAATGAATCATTTTGTGGAAGATAGACTGTGTTTAACTGAACAAATATGAGAACATTCTCTCATGAACTATAGCAAGTATATAATGCTAATACAAGGTATCAGTAATCAGGTGAGTTGGGGAAAAATACACCTAATATAAGATATTGACTATAGGTAGTAGTAATGTTTTGATGATGATTTTTCACAGTTTGTAACAATTGTTTCACAACAGTGCAAGGAATTGTTGGTGGGGTAATGGATGGGAGACTTTATAATGGTATGCATGTTTGTTTCATAAGTTCACAACTTTTACTATACACTTATTGTTTATGGATGTTCAATTATGGATGATAAACTTCAATTTTAAAAAGTTCTAAAAATTTCCTTTATTCCAGATGATCCAATGCCATTACAGAAATTCCATTACAGGAAGTTTCTTCTTGGTGAACATGATGTACCTTTAACATGCATTGAGCAAATCGTCACAGTAAATGAGCATAAAAAGAAGCAGAAAGTTCTAGGCCCCAACAGAAACTGAAATTTAATCAAGCAGAGTTAATTATTTAAAAGATTTCAGGATTGTCAGATTTTGCTTTGGTAAATCATGTCCCAACACTGCCAAAAACATAAACCTTGCAATAATAGCTCATTATTCCCAGCCAATAGACTTACAGCTTCTCTTTGCATATGAATATGTTGGGAAAAATACCAGAGTTCAATGAACAAATTAATGGACTCCCCTCAGAAGGTGGAGAAGGGGGTAGTGGAGCATGGAGGTGGTGAGAATGATTCTCATAAATGATATGTTGGAGCAGTAACAAATTGTTCAAAGGATCTGTAATGCAGTAATTAGAAATCATCTACCGAGAACTGAGGTTTACAAACTGGATTTGAATAAGACTTTGCCTAATATCCAAGAAGTACAGGCAGCATTTGTAAAACTTAAGCTACGTGTTAATGTGACTTTTGAAGAAACTTAAGAGAAATGGCTATCTTCAATAGAAAGTACTAGGTGGTTATAATATGTAAGGCCATTCTTTAAATATTCAGTAGAACTTGTGTACATGCTTCAGAGCAAACATATCTCTGCAATCCTACAAAAGGAGGAAGAAGAGATTTGAGTTATTTCATAGTTTCTCTTATTCAAGTGATGCAGGATCCCTATATTAGGACAATTTCTGTATTTCAGTGTCTGATACACTAGGAGTGGCTCATGGTCAGCTATCAGTTTCTGAACAGATGCAACCATTTAAAGAAATCAGAAGATGAGTCTCCCTTATTTTTGCTATTCTTGGATGCCACATGGTAACTGTTAGAACAATATCCAGCTGTATTCAAGTTCTCTGAAACTTCCTTAGTGGTCCTGTACAACAGTACCTGCATCTCACTGTTCAGCACATTCCTACTGAACTGTCCTCTCCAGTGGGTGAAGCAAACCACAGAATTTGGTATAAGTGAAAATATCCAACTGGATGATGAAAGGGCTTAAAATTCAGTTCGGTTTGGGACTGGTCTCTTCAGTTTACAGCAAAGGATCACACCCTTTTCCATAACCTCTTATACATTGGGAAGAGCATGCCTTATATACCAAATAGCTCTGTGAAATCTTTTAAATGACAAAGAAATGCTACAACTGTACTCGTTTAAGAATGGACTCATCAGGTGCTGATGGCAGGGAGAGGGAAAAAGAGGTATAGTATGGGGGCATTTACAGGACATGGAATTGTCCTGAATGACATTGCAATGACAGATACAGGCCATTATATATCCTACCATAACCTACAGAATTGAGTGGGAGAGAATGTAAACTAAAATGTAAACTATAATCCATCCTTACTGTCAATGCTCCAAAATGTGTTCATCAACTGCAATGAATGTACCACACAAATAAAAGAAGTTTTTAATGTAGGAAAAAGTGGGAGGTGTGGAGAGAGTGGCATATGGGAATTCCTAATATTTTTTATGTAACATTTTATGTAATCTAAGTATGTTTTAGAAAAAAATTAAAATATATTTTAAAAAAGAATTGACTCATCAGTGACCAAGAACTGCTTCCAAAGAGAAACTTCTTAATATTAAAAATGAAGACAAAACTGAGGGAAGATGGCATCAGATTAGGCAGACAGGGATTAACTCTTTCACAAAAACAATGCAGATAGAGCAAAACGATGTCTGAGGGACATTCTTTGGGGGTCAGCAGACCAGGACAGAACTTCACAACTCCCAGAAGGGTAAGGGACAGAGAGACGAAGAACTCAAAACAACAAATATGAGTTATCAAGCCCTTGTGACAGCCAGGAAGGGCTCTACTCCATTACCTCCCAAAATATTAAGCTGGGGTAAAACCCCTGGCCCACTGCAGCTGACTGAGAGGGGAACAGACATATTCCTCCATGTCAATCATTACAAGGATAAAGAGAAGGAGAGTCAGAAGGATATTCTTCAGTGAATTTGGCAAGTAAAGCCTGCTTTCAATCTCAGCTCTGGCCAGAACAAAACACAGGAAAATGGAGATTGAAAGAACAACTCCATGGAAAGGTGCACCAATGAACACCTTCTGTTGGTTTTCTGGAAATTGCATGGACAAAACTGCTTTTGGTTCTCTATGTACCCTAACTCCTGGGAGAAAATCTGCACCCCATTAGTGAGTCACTGGCATAATTTTGATAACATAAGCTGGGCAATTTTAAAAACTTAGAACATGTTGAAACAAATATCAAAGAAGAGCTGTGAAATAAAAAATATATATATGCAAGAAAGAGAAACTGGCCATCAGAGTAAATTCACCAACATATTCAGATGCTTAGAAATCAGCAAAAAATTAAAAGCCATATTAGGAAACAGGAAGAGATGGCCCAGCCAAAGGAACAAACCAAATATCCTGAAGAGATACAGGATTTTAAAAAATTAATGAATGATAATCACACAACTCTCCTAAATCAACCCAAAGAATTGAAAGAAAATGACTAAAGATATAAAAGTTATTAAGAAGACATTAGATAAGCATAAAGAACAATTTGAAAGCCTGCAAAGAAAAGTAACAGACCCTTGCCACACTAATGAAGGGTGTTTATGTGGGAGATTGTGGAATGTGTGGGAGGTGGGATATATGGGAATCCCTATATTTTTTGTGTAACACATGTAATCTAAGTATCTTTCAAAAAAATAACAAAATTTAAAAAAATTTATAAAGACAAGTAACAGACCTTATGGAAATGGAAGGCATGATGGAGGAGATTAAAAATACATTAGAGGCATATAAGTGCAGATTTGAATTGCTTGAAGACATAATTAGTGATTTCCAAGATAGAACATCTGAACTGGAAAAGAGTGGAGAGCAGAAATTGGAGAAAATGAAAAAAATGGAACAAGGTCTCAGGGAATTGATGACAATGTGAAACACTCAAACATTCACATTATTGGTTTCCCAGAATAAGAGAATATCAAAGGTGCACAAAGAATATTTGAGGAGACAATGACCAAAAACTTCCCACCCCTTATGAAAGACATAAATATCAATATCAAAGGATAATATACTCCACACAGAATAAATCTGAATAGACCCACCCTGAGAGAGCTGTTATTCAGAGTGACAAAAATCAGAGCTAAGCAAAGAATTCTGAAAGAAGCAAGAGAAAAATCAAAGCATCACATAAAAGGGAACCTCAATAAGTTTAAGTGTTGACCTTTCATCAGAAACCATGGAGGGGAGAAGAAAGTGGTTTGATGTATTTAAGGTAATCAAAGAGAAATACTGCTAGCCAAGAATTCTGTATACAGGAAAACTGTCCTTAAAAAAGGAGGGTGACTTCAAAGTTTTCACAGACAAAAACTTAAAGCATATGTTACCAAATCACCAGAATTACAAGAGCTACAAATGGGAGTGTTGCAACCTGAAAAGAAAAAAACAAGGGCAAGAGACTTGGGGAAGAGCGTAGAAATGAAGATTATTAGGAAGGGTAAATTAAAGTGTAAAAAGACAGACAATTGAGTGATATAAAAACAAAAAGCCAAAGGACAAAATGTATGTAATAAGTAATGCCTCTACGGTAATAACATTGACTTTTTTTAAATTTATTTTTATTTATTTATACCTTCCCCCCTTGTTTGTGCTCACTGTCTGCTCTCTGTGTCTGTTCATTGTGTGCTTGGCTTTTTCTTCTTTTTTTAGGAGGCACTGGATCTGAACCCAGGACTTCCCTTGAGGGAGAGAGGTACCCAATGGTTTGAGCCACCTCTGCTCCCAACATTGACTGTCAATGTCTTGAACTCCCTAATCAAAAGTCATACCCTATAAAATGGATTAAAAATATGAACCATCTATATGTTGTCTAAAAGAGACACACCTCAGAAATAAGAACAAAACCAGATTAAAAGTGAAAGGTTGGAAATGTATATTACATGCAAATTGTAACCAAAAAAAGCTGAGGCAGTGATACTAATATCAGACAAAATAGATTTTAAATACAAAATTGTTATAAGGGTTGAAAAACCTCATTATATATTAATAAACAGGTGAAGTCACCAAGAAGAAATAACTATCCAAAATATTTATGCACCTAACCTGAGTGCCCCAAGTACATGAGGAACACACTGGCAAAGCTGAAGGGAGAAATAGATGTCTTTACAATAATACTTGGTGACTTCAATATACACTCTCAGTATTAGATAGAACATCTGGAAAGAGGATGAATAAAGAAACAGAGAGCTTGAATAATATGATAATTGAACTAGGCCCAACAGACATCTATAGAACAGTGGACCCCAAAACCGCAGGATATACATTTTTTTTAAGCACTCATGGATCCTTCTCCAAGAGAGATCACATGTTGGGTCACAAACAAGTCTCAATAAATTTTAAAAGATTGAAATTATACAAAACACTTTCTCTGATCATAACAGAATAAAGCTGGAAATTGATAATGAATGGAAAAAGGGAAAATTCATAAGTATATGGAGATTAAACAACACACTCTTAAATAATCAGTGCATAGAAGCAGAAATTGCAAGAGAATTCAGCAACTATCTTGAGATGAATGAAAGTGAGTACACAGCATATCAAAACTTCTGGGACACTGCAAAGGCAGTGCTGAGGAGGAAATTTAAAGCCCTCAATGCTTACATTAAAAAACAACAAAGAGCTAAAATTGAAGATCTAACTGCACACCTGGAGGAACTAGAAAAAGAACAGGAAAACAAGCTGAAGGAAAGAAATAGAAAGCTCAGAGCAGAAATAAATGAAATTGAGGGGGAAAAAATAGAGATAATCAACAAAAACAAATGTTGGTTCTTTGAGAAGATCAATAAAATCAACAAACCCTTAGCTAGACTGATAAAGAAAAAGAGAGAATACACAAATAAAATCACAAATGAGAGGGAGGACATTACCAGTGACCCTGCAAAATAAGAGGAATCATAAGAGGATTTTATGAACAACTGTATGCCAAAAAAACTAGAAAATGTAAATGAGATGGACAAATTCCTAGGAACACATGAATCACTTACCTTGACTCTAGAAGAAACAGAAGATCTCAACAAACCAATCATAGGTGAAGAGATTGAAACAGTCATCAAAAACATTCCAAAGGTGAAAAGCCTGGCTTCAGATGGCTTCACAGTGAATTCTTTGAATCATTCAAAATGATCTTATACCAATCTTGCTCAAGCTCTTCCAAAAAATTGAACAGGAAAGAATGCTACCAAACTATTCTATGAAGCCATCAACCTAATACCAAAATCAGATAAAGATACTAATAAAAAAGAAACTTATGGAGCAATATTTCTAAGAAATAGAGATGGCAAAAATCCTCAACAAAATACTTGTAAACTGAATTCAAAAGCACATTTAAAAAATTATACACCATGATCAAGTGGCTTTTATCCCCGGTATGCCAGGGTAGTTCAAAACAAGGAAATCAATTACTGTAATAAAGCATAGTGATAAATTGCAGAAGAAAAATCACATGATCCTCTCGATTGATTCACAAAAGGCATTTGACAAAATACAGCACCTTTTCTTGATACAAACACTCCAAAAGATAGGAATAGAAGGAAGGTTTCTTTATATGGAAAATCTACAGCTAGCCTTGTACTCAATGGTGAAAGGCTGAGCGATTTCCCACTGAGATCAGGAACAAGAAAGGAATGTCCACTGACACCATTATTATTCAATATTGTGCTAGAATTACTAGCTAGAGCAATTAGGCTAGATAGAGAAATATACCCAGCTGGGTCAGAGCATTCTGTTCCACAAATGTGCTGGGAGAACTGGATATCCATATTCAAAAGAAAGAAAAACAACCCCTATCTCATATCTTATACAAAAATTAACAATGACAAAACTCCTCGAAGAAAATGTAGGAAAACATCTTCAACATCTTGTGGTAGCTGGTAGTTTCTTAAACCTTATACCCGAAGCACAAACAATAAAAAGACAAAATGATAAATTGGACCTCCTCAAATTTCAATGTCTTGCACCTCAAAGTTCTTTGTCAAAAGGGTGAAAAGGCAGCCAACTCAATGGGAGAAAATATTTGACAATCACAAATCCAGTAAGGGTTAATATCCATGATATACAAAGAGATCATACAATTCCATAATAAAAAGACAAACTACCAGATTTTAAAATGGGCAAAGGACTTGAAAAGACAATTGTCCAAAGAAGAAATGCAAATGGTAAAGAAACACGTGAAAAAAATATTCAACATCACTAGTGATTATGGAAATACAAATCAAAACTAAGATGAGATATCATTTCACACCTATTAGACTGGCCACTATTAAAAAGTTGGAAAATTGTAAGTGTTGGAGAGGATGTGGATAGATAGGAATGCTTATTTACTTTGGTGGGAATGTAGAATGGTACAGCCACTGTGGAAGACTGACAGTTCCTAAAGAAGTTAAATATAGACTTTCCATGTGACCCAGCAATACCATTGCTAGGTATATATCCAGAACTGAGAGCAGTGACATGAATAGACATCTGCACACAGATGTTCATAATGGCATTATTCATGATTGTCAAAAGTTGGAAACAAACCAGGTATACATCAACTGATGAATGGATAAAAAAATTATGGTATATATACACAATGGAATATTATGCAGTGGTAATAAGAAATGAAGTCTTAAAGCATATGACAACATGGATGAACCTGGAAGACATTATGATGAGTGAAGCAAGCCAGACACAAAAGGAAAAATACTACATGATTGTGCTATTATGAATTAACTATATTATGTAAACTCATGGAATTAATAATTAGAATATAGGTCACCAGAAAATATAATGATGGTAAATAATGGAAAGCTGATGATGGTTAATCTGTGCAGAATTGGTTAAAATGATATTTGTCAATCTTTGAAAATGAATGGAAATGATGAGAGCACATCATGCTCTTTGTGGCTAGCTGAACTATTATATGAGTATGACAGTGGTTGAAAGGGAAGTCCTAAGGACATTTATATTACTAGAAGGAAAGGAAAAAATGTAACATGGGACTGTGTAACACAGTGAAGCCTCAGGTAAAATATGAATATAGGTGGTATTGCATATATGACTGTTTTTACAAAATATAAATACAAATAAACTAGAGAGAAGGAAATGGAATAGCAGCTATGTACAGCAGGGGAAGCATGGAGAGATTGAGAAGGGATGAGTTTTGTTTGTTTCTTTTTTAGTATTATTATTATTACTGGAATAATGAAAATGCTGTAAAATGGATTAATTGATGAATGTACTATGATGTAATAATGCTGAATACCATTGATTGTACACTTTGGATGGATTTATACTTTATTAATATCTACCCATAAAATTGATTTGTTAAGAAAATGTGAAACATTTAGGTCCTGGTTTAGGACCTAAACATGTCTTTTGTTGGGGACTAGATTCAATTCCCAGCACTGAGTATACAGGGAACACTCGCAAAGTGCGATCATTTATCTCTTAAGGAGATAAGAGAAGCTTTCATTGTTCTTTCTTTTGCTTTACTTTGTAAATCTGTATGAAATTCTGTCCAGATATAGTAATCACTGGCATGCTACTTTATATGTATGTAAACCTAATCATTCTTAACCTGTAATAAATTGTTTTCTTTCTTGCTTCTGTATTGGTATGGGTTTTTTTAAAAGCAGGATTGTTTTATTTCCCCAGCATTTGATAAGAAGATATGAGTGCAGTGTCTTTAAATCAAACATCACATATATGAGTGACTTATGGAATCAGAATATCAGATCCAATGGACATTATTTCAAATCATTCTAATATAAATGTAAACAATTGTAATTTATAGGATTTACTTTTCTTTTATAATAGTAAAAGCTCATTTTAATTTATAAAGAAAACTGAAGTCAAGTCAGTCCCTCTTCAGCACATGGACAGCCAGGATGGCAGCTTGGAGCAGTATTTTAGGGATTGGTTTTTCAAGCTTGTCTACGTGCATGCTCTTCTGCGGTGGCTCTCTGGAGTACACATAAAACTGGAAATGTTGCTACTTCTGCTGGCTTCCCAAGGTGCACATCAAAGGTGGTGGCTTCATCACTGCCTTCCACAGGCTTTCCCTGTTGGTGTACAAAGTTGACCTGCTCAGCAAGACACTCTGGCATCATAGGAGGGGCCCACTGCAAGCCTGCTGAGCAGAGATGCAGCAGGGCAGGATGTACTTCTGAGCCAGCAGCCCTTACAGGGCCATGGGGAAACTATAGTACCCCTCATCTTCATTGCCATTTATTCCTGCAGGAAATCTATGCAAAGGAAGCATTCTAGGAACTCAGCAAGTTTTTAAGTAGGGCCAAAATATAGTTATCTTATGAGACACTAGCAAATGAGGACTAAATGTAGTATTTTCTGAACATTTGGAAGGAAGCTGTATATTTTTTTTCTTCTGAATTGATATTGCTAACATAGGCATTTGAAGCTCTAATGATTTCTATTTAAGAATAATAATTGAAATTTGCACTATTTAGAAACCTGTTGAGTGATATTTCCCTCACATCTTTTTAAATGTGAAGGAAAAATACATAAATTTTTATTTTTATGTCTTTCTGTCATTATAGGGCTTGTTCATTTTTAGGGGATTTGCAGGCAGATATCCTCCTATAATTGTAGTGGAGATAATCAGATTTTGTTACTCTGTTTGCATCCATTTTTTTCTACCACCTATGAACAGTTACTTGATCCTTGGTCAGATCAGCAACCCAGAGAAGCAGACAGCAGGAAAATGAACAAGTTAGCTTTGGTATTTTTCCAGAAACAACTGCTAACCCCCCAAAAAGTTAGTAGGTTTTCTTGTTTTCCTTGTAACTTTCTGTTCTCTCTAATGGGATTCAACTGATGCAGGGTCAGTGTTCAAAGACTGTGTTTTATTATTTTACATCACCTTGTTGGGGACTTCAGGTCACTGTTTAAAATCATGAGTTCCTTTTACTCCATAGGACTAACTTTTAAATGATATGCACTGTTAACTTTAAAGCATTTGCTGTAAGTGATATAATTAAACCTAGAAGTGCTTTTGATATTGATATTAAGGTAGCAATGAGTGACATCTCAGTTTTCAAAAATTGGGTGTTAAAATCCAACTGTGTATTGGAAACAGGCTTTGCACATGAGGCTTCATACCATGGTATGATGTTTTCAATTTTGATTTTGTTATTTAGAGTTTCTGAAATTGCCATCCTGATTAAGATTTTAAACATTTTATAGTAAATTGTTCATTTAGTTAATTTCATTTTCTGAAACAATTTTATGTTCAAAATACCATGTTTTACATTTATATATAAAGAAGAGATATTGCTATTTGAATTATTTGCCTTTAAAAATTGTTTGATAATGTCTCTATTTAAAGAGATAGGAGTTTTTATAAAAATGTCCTAGGAAATTCATTTTCTTGATAAACCCAATGTTTCTGCCACCTTGTTGCTTAGAAAGTGGAGGAACATTTTCAATTAATACAAATAACATTATTGTCACTAAACATTTTATAGTCCTTGATTGGAAACTAGTCCCAATCCCCTTAAACTATAACAGCATATCATGCCATTGAAAGTGTAATATTTCTCTTCTTCATTTAGCTGCTTTTTTATTACAAATTATTCCAAACTCATTATTGTTTTTTATCTTTAGCATTTGTCTATACTTTTCTTCCCTCACACATTCATTTTAACTCCATTAGTAATTATGTTATTAATTTACATTTTTGAAAAATTAGATACTAATTAATACTGTGTTAAAAATAGATGTGCCTATTTTTGTATGATAATCAAATGATGTAAAATACATTTGCTTGTCTTTTTTTTTGCTGGTCAGTTGTTATACCATAATTATTGTCCCACAATTTATCATGCATAATATGAAAAACCACTAGAGCAACCGTAAGCCCTGCCCATTGTAAAGCTGTTTGGCAACTCTGCCAGCAAAAAGGACATTGTGGTGAAGAAGTCATGAGTGGCTGTGTACACTGTGCCAGCACTCCATGTCCCATGGCCTGTGAGTGAAGTCTGTGATGGTGGAATGCCACCAGATATCTGAGGGCTTTGGACTTTAGAGTTTGAACCTAAATATGTATGTCTTACTGTTATTCTCTGATGAAAATCAAATTTAAAACCAAAAATGTCTAACTTTTTTTGATGAAAGGATATTAGTTTGTCATAACAGAGTGTGAAAACTATTCAATGCATTCTTCAACAAAATCTGCTTGCTGTAGCAGCAACATCAAATAGTTGAAACTTGATTTTGAGAGAAAACGAAAACCTTTGTGCCTAAAATTATTGTGGCTTAAGTTAAAGTAGGATGAGCAGGAAGGTGAATGATCTTGTTGTTCCACAGTGATGAATGTGAAGGATATTCTGAGTGCTAAATAAAATGCCCACAGGGAAAATTTCTGACAAGCTCAGCCTCATTTTAGTGCCATAGAGCTAAGAAAAAAACATGACCCTCATCAATCCAAGTGGGTCTCCATCTGGGAAGGTTACCCCTGTCCAACATCCCAGATGACATCAGCCCAGCCTAGGAGCTCACTGCTGCAGATTCCCCAGCCTGAGTTCAATGTTGGAGATTACTCACCCCTGCAACCTAAACAATTGTCAGGAGTCCCAACTACACCTGAGCTGGGAAAGGCTCACCATCCTTGAAAGACCCCAGGCACCCTCAATGTTTCAGTGACTAATCAGCAACTAACCACACTTTCAAGTCCTGTTTTAAAAAGTGAGACCCAACAGAATGAGTGCTTTTCCAGACAGTGCAGCTTGCTTGCATTGTGACCCAACCTTGCTTGATGATACCTGTAAACTTGTAATCTAATTTATGCCCCCTCATGATTGTAATACTAATTTTACCATGTTAAGTACCTGTGGGATCCATTCCAATAAACCCAATTTGCCTCCAAAATGAAGGTTCCTTCTAATATCACCTCTCTTGCCTAACAGGTGGCCTTACTGAGGTATCCATGCTTTGGGCTCTTCTAGGTAAAAGAAGAGAATTCTGCTGACCTCCTAATGTGCTATCTATTCATGCCCCTCCACTCTCTTTCCCTTTCCCATTGTCATTATTCATCATCCTTATTCTTTCCTCAGTCTCTCCTACCTTAACAATGCCTGCCCCACTTGTCCTCCAAAATACTACATGGAAAATTAAATCCAAACTCATCACCCCTTTCCCTTGGTTATTTACACAGATGTCCAATCTATACCTACATTAGCTGAACTAGTCTCTTATGTATTGGCAAACCACAACTGTTGTATTTGCCATCATCCTGCTTCCAAACCATTGTACAGCTCATACCTGGCCCAGAGATTGAAAATATTGGGAAATTCAAATCTCTTCCAAAAAGCCACCTCATTTGAATCTGGTACCCTTCTCCTCATGGAAACTGGTGATTGCTCTCATGTTTCCTCAATACAAAGCACATGTAAGTGACCTAAGGAACAACTCCACACCTGTTGGTTAGCTTTTATGCCACACTCCCAGGCACAGGTGTCATGAGGGAATATATTTACCTTGCATCTACTTGAGTCAGGAATGAGTCTAAACAAGTCCTAGCTCCCAGGAGCTTTTGATCTATATCAAGAACCATTAGGGATACTTACAAGGAAATTCCAATTAACTGCACACATCTAAGAGATGGGAATAGAAAAGATGGCATGGATATCATCAAATTTTTGTGAATTACTTCAGAGGTCAGTGTGAAGAAAGGAAAGATTTGCAGATTTTTGCACATAGGTGAAAATGAAATAAATGCTCATGTTAAGAGAAGCAATTTTATTTTATTTTCATTATATCATGAGATTATTTTTAAATATCAAATCATAGAGGAATTATTTTTGTAAGTAATTTAGATTAAGAGAAGATAGCTATTTTCCACATCAATAAAACAGTTTCAATAAGTGTGCAAACTTATCTAAGATCAGATGAACACACACCCTCCTTTTGCTGTGGGTGTAAAATTCAAATTCATAAAATTGTAAAAGAACTAATTTACATTGACTTTATTCTTACACAAAATTCAAGTTCAATATCAGTCTATTTTGAATAGTGGTACCTTATGCATTTTTAAAAATTAGGAAAAGTAAAGGGAATGCATGAAACCCTTTCGTATTTACCCACTTATTAACCCTGTTCAGTTCTCTTGTTATTATTTCATGCCATTTCCTTTCACCTGTAGGAGTTTCCCTAGTATTTCATCTAGGAGAAGTCTTGCAAAAAGCCCTCTGTTTTATTTAAAACCTTGGAATGTGTTTATTTCACCCTATTTTTAAAGAAAAACTTTCTATTTTGAAACAATATTAGATTACAGAATAGTGCACATTGCAAAGATCATACAACAGTCCCGTGTTCACTTCAAACAGCATCCTCCAATGTTAACATCTCATATAATCATGGTATATTTGTCAAAAATGAGAAATCAACATTGTTACATCATAAACTACAGAATTTTTCAGGACATTTTCCAATAATCCTTTTTGTGGTTTGAGCATCCAGTCCAGAATGTGATGTTGCATTTATTTATTTATTCTATTTATTTCTTTTTAATTTTTAAAGATGTTTTAGATTACATAAATGTTTCATAAAAAATATAGGGGATTCCCATATAGTCTACCCCTTCCCCCTCCCACACATTCCCATATTAGCAACATCTTTCATTAGTGTGGTACCTTTGTTACATTTGATGAACACATATTGAAGCATTGCTAGTAACCATGGACTAGAGTGTATATTATAGTTTACACTTTGCCCCACACAATATTATAGGTTTTGACAAAATATATAATGGCCTATATCCATCATTGCAATATCATGCAGGGCAATTCCAATGTCCCAAAAGTACCCCCATGTTTCACCTATTCTTCTCTTTTCCTTCCCTCAGTAACTCTGGTGCTCACTGCCTTTATGTTGATGATACAAGTTCCTCCATTGCTGCAGCTTGTACTTCAGTCTGTTCATATGCTGGTTGAACCCTGAATCTCAGCAAAGTTGCAGCACCAACTTTCCAGTTCGTTGGACTTGCTCAGGACAACTAACAAAAGGATGATGATGGACAATGCCCATCCCTCCAAACAGAGAATATCTACAATTGCAAGCAAGGCAGTTCCATCCATCTGCCTCATGGGATCTACCTCTCTCAATCAGAAACAGAGTGGGCATCACCATCCCAAAATCCTCAAGAGTGAGCAGTGAACAAACATAAGGGTGAAGAAACTATGGACTAAAGTAAACTTATTATTCTATACTCTCTTTACTGCAACAGAGTCACTAAATCCAGGCACACCGGAGGAGAAGGGAATTAATGTCCATTTTTTGAAAGAATTAACATTCGCGTGTATTAATTGTGCTTTCATTTTTGTAAAATTCTTATGCTGTATATTAAATTCTTCGTTTTAGTTTCATTATAACTCTTTGAACATGTCAACCTACTCTCTTCTGGCCTCCACTGTTGATGATTATGTCAGCCATTAATCATCTTCATGCTCCTTTGAATGTGGTAAGTTGTTTTCTTCTTTCTGTTTTCAAGACACTCTCATTTCCTTTGGTTTTAAATTTTTTAGCTATGATTTACCTAGGGAAGGGTCTCTACTTTTAACCTAATTTGGTTTGTTCTGTTTCTTTGATCTGTATATTAATATTTTTCATCAGATTTGGGAAGTTTGATGTCACTATTTCTTTTTTTAAAAACCTCAGTGACCCTTTATTTCTCATTTAAACATATTTCAGTTCAGGTGGGACAGCTCTGCAGATTTCACATGAGATTGGCTTCAAGCCACAGATTCAGTTCAGGTCTGCTCCAAATGTTTTTAGTTCTTCTCCAGCCAGTGGACTTCTCAGGACATGTCTTTTCATGCTGATTCACAGTCCACAAGAGAGCTTAGTGACAACTTTTAATACCTCTTAAGACTTGGGTTTAAACTGGTACCCTTCACATCTTGTCACATGCCACTGGACAAGTCCAACATCAGTGGGGTGAAAAACATGTACTATGTCTCTAATGAGAGGAACTGCACAGTCTCACATGGCAAAGGACAAAGACCTTTGTGAGGAATCAGGAATAATTATGTAATCAACCACAATTTACTTGCTTACTTGTTTGTGCACACCTTCCTTTGTTCAATAAAATATAAAAGGTTATAGGGTGAATCCACGGTTTCTAAATTCACAGTTTACACAACACATGTCCTGCAAATGACAGCAAAAGAAAACACTATTAATAAATATGTAATTGTTTCACGTAGAAGCAAAAATATCACTAAAATTAGAATCCAGAAGCTTTAAGATGGATCCATTCGTAATCAATGCAGACATCCTTGTCTGTTTGGGACATGGCAGTTTCTGTGTCTGGAACATCACAGGAGCTCAGAAAACATTGGCTAACCAATGAGGCTTTGGCTTCTTTCTGAGGCAGCTTGTGTTATTCATGCCCAGCTCTAATTGCACATATTGTAGTGGGGGGTTTTGCACATATTGTTAATGATTTAAGACATGATCATGGTATTGTGGCTATTTTTAAAACTCAAATATTACTTTATTGATTTTTGCATGACAATATTTCTTTTACTAGTAGTCAACACCATTCTTTCTGTATTAGGGAACTTATGTGTTTACAGAAAAATCATGCATGAAATGCAGAATTCCCATATACCACTGTATGGTTAACAGCTTGCTTTGGTGTGGAATATTTGTTACAATTGATGAAAGCACATTTTTATGATTACACTATTAACTAAGTCCATGGTTTAAGGTAAGGTTCACTCTTTATGTAGTGCTATTCCATGGGTTTATAAAACAATTTTTCATTCTGTTACCATACATAAAACCTAGCAATTCTCCTTCTAGAAACATTCAGATATATTTTTCAGTGCTGTTAATTATGTTCACATGACTACCATCCATTACCAAAACATTTCCATCATTCTGAATAGGAACCGTGTGCATTTTAAGCCTTAACTTCTCATTCACTGTCCCTGCCCCATCCCCTGGTAACTGATATTCTAGATTCTAACTCTATAAGCTTGCTTATTTTAATTATGTCATATCTGTGAGATCATACAATATTTACCCTTTTTGTCCAGGTTATTTCACTCAACATGATGTCTTCAATATCCACTCATGCTGTTGCCTGGGTCAGAACTTCATTCCTTTTTACAACTGAATAATATTCCATTGTATTTACATACCATCTTTTATTTATCCATTCTTTGTTTGATGGACACTTGTGTTGCTTCCATCTTTTGGCAATTGTGAATGATATTGCCAATAACACAACTGTGAAAATATTTCTTTGAGTCCCTGATTTCAAATCTTTTGGGTATATACTTAGTAGTGGGATTGCAGGGTCATGTGGTAATTCTATACTTAACTTTTTGAGAAACTGCCAAACTGTTTTCCACAGTGCCTGTACCATTTTACATTCCTATCAGCAATGAATGAGTGTTCTTATTTCTCTGCATCCTTTCCAAAACTTTTAAATGTCCATTTTTAAATAGCAGCTATGGCAGTTTGAAGCTTTTGTGGATCCCAGAAAATTATATCATTAGACCTAATCCTTTTCTGTGTGTGCAAAGAAGGTTTTTTATTTTGATTGGGATTGTGTTGAATGTATTGTAGGTGGGAACTTTTGATTAAATTACTTCACTTAAAGGCCTATGATTATTTTGTGTGACCCAGGGTTGGTTTTAACCTTCTTACTGGTGACCTTTATAAGTGGGAGAATCATGTAGAGACAAAGAGAAGCCCAGTGAGATATGCCCAGAAGCTGAGAGAGAAGGCCCCAGGATCCAGAAGCTGAAATCAACAGAACACAGAAATGATTACCTGCTGTTTCTTTTCTGTAAAGAAGGTTATTGTTGTGATTGTAGCTGTGTTGAATCTGTAAATTGCTTTGAGTAGGATTGGCATCTCTTTTAAACATTTTTTTATTCTTAAAGAAGCTTTAGGTTACATAAACATTGCATAAAAATATAGGATTGATATCTTAACAATATTTAGTCTTCTTTATGCATGAACACATTATGTCCTTTGATTTCTTTTAGCAAATTTGTGTGCAAATCCTTTCACCCTTGATTAGATTTATTCCTAGATATTTTGTTCTTTTAGTTGTACAGAAACACTACTGATTTATGGGTATTGATCTTGTACCCATATCACATCATATGCAAATAGGGAAAGTTTTACTTTTCTTTTCCAATTTGAATGCCATTTATTTCTTTTTCTTGCCTAATTAGTCTGGCAAGAACCACGTTGTATAAGAGTAGTGACACTGGGCATCTTTGCCTTGCTCCTGATCTGGGAGGGAAAGAATTCAGTCTTTTACCATTAAGTAGAATGTTAGTTGTGGGCTTTTCATATATGCCCTTTATCATTTTGAGCATACCCTCATGACTGGACAATATTAAGAGCTCAGATAGGGGATGCATTGTGACCTGGTCTCAAAAGACTGTGTTCTGCTTCAAGGAAGATTGTAGAAGATCTCTAATTAACCTCAAGGGACTCAGAGCCTAGAATGTTGCATATTCATTTACTTATAATAAATTGCTCACTAGTTCTTTTAACATTTAATGTGAATTTCCTCAGTATCTAGCTCTGGGCTGCTTCCTGAGAGTAAAAGAGCAATCAAAACACATCCATGCTCTGCCATATTTTCCCAGTTTAATGAGGGAATCAGACAATGAAGTAAATGCAGCACATGGGTTGTGCCTTGATGGACAGGTCCAGAAGAGGGGAATTCCCTGGGCCTTGTGGGCAGGGAGATACCATATCAGAGGGACTACTGAGCTGAGATCTTGAGGTCAAAATGGTGTCTGCCAGATACTAGGGGGATGTGGGAAGAGCCAATGAAAAGGTCCAGAGATGGAATAAGTATAAAATCCTTAGAGAATGAGTGCCTGCAGAGTCACTGTGCCTGCAGGGGAAAATGTGAGCTCAGCACATGAATGTGGAATAAGGAATGGATGACTATGTCCAAACAGAAATTATTTCCCCCAGATTGGAGGGACAGAGAATCTGAATTTCCTTTTTTATCAAACTCAGAGTTGCCCCAGTCATCCACAAGCACCTAGCTTAACCTAAGGCTGAGTACATGCACATAGGTGAACTGAAAGTGTCCAGCAGAAAGAAAAAGAAATATTATTACAGACAAAGAGGGACATTTAATAATAATAAAATAAAATACAACAGGAAAATATAAAAATTTTAATTATATGCCTACCTAACACCTAAGCCCCAAAATACCTGAAGTAGATATTTTGTGCAGCAGGGAATGGAAGGCCACATGCCTCCTCCAGAAACTGCAGGAAGGAAGACAGGCTTGCTGGGCCTAGGGGAAGCTGCAGGGTCATAGGAATGATAAGAGAGGGCAGATGGAGAGGGGTGGCCCAGCCAGGTATGACATACAAGAGGAGTGGTAGGAAGCTGTAGTGGTCAACCCAATGAAGTGGTGCCCAGCCAGGCACCCAGGAAGTGGCAGGCCATAGGGCAACTTGGCCAGTGATGGGAGGTCCAAATGGACACCAGCTGAGTGGCAGGCTGTGATGTGATCAGGTCAGTCTAGGAGTGCCCAGACAGGCACTAAGGAAGCAGCACGGAATGGGGCAATCAGGCAAGAGGTCCAGATGAGCACTGGAGGAGTGACTGGCAGTGGGACAACCTGGCCAGAAAGGGGGAACTAGACAGGGGTCAGAGGCTTGAGAGGGAGGCCTTTATTTTTTCCCTTTCCTCATCTGGATACCTATGGAGAGGTGGTTAATGGGTGATTGATTGGTGTGAATGGGTGGCTACAGAGAAGGAGCTTAGCCAAAGCCTGTGACTTGAGATGGAGGCATTTGTTTCTCTTATTTTCTCTTTCTTCTTTATTACTGTTTCTTTTCTCTCTTGTCTTTCTCTTCTCCTCCCTTTTTTCTTTCTTTCTTTTCCTATTTTTCATTTATTTTCTTTTCCTGGTTTTCTTATCTTTTTTTAAAATTTTTTATTTTTTATTATTTATTTTTTCCTTCTCTTTTTCTAACCTTCTTTTATCTTCTTATATTTTTTCAGTTAAGTACACAACTCTAAAGGTTTAGAAAAAACTCTAGGCAAGAGAGAGAAACTGAACAACAGAATAAAGCAATTAAGATAAGCAGATGCCTACACTTCAGCAAAAATTTGCAAGCCATACTAAGAAACCATCAGACATGGCCCAGTCAAGTGAACAAACTAAAAAGCAGAAAGGGATGCAGACTGTGGAACAACTAATCAAAGGTGTCAAAATAAATCTAAATTAATTCAATGAGATAAGGGAAGAGATAAAGGATATTAAGAACATATTAAGAGGGGAAATGTTAGATTGTATATACGGTAACAGAATATATATATTTTTTTAATCCGTAGAAATACACTATGGTGAATCCTAAGTTAAAACATGGACTATCATTAACACTACAATTATAAAAATATGCTATCATCAGTTGTAGCAAGTGTTCCACACCAATCCTAGGTGTTAATAATAGGTGGTATATTTGAATCCTGTGTTTTATGCATGATAGCTTTGTAAACCCATAAATTCTGAAATAAAGGAAAAGAAAATAGGGGCTATTTAAAACAGAATGTTGAAAAAAATGTTATTAAAGAAGGAGAAATATTTTAAAAAATTAAAAAAGATCATATTAAGAGAGCCTAATGGTTAATGCAAGAGAGGCTTAGAGAGAATGGAAGCCTAGAATTTAACCTGAGTTCACCTGAGAACTAATCCAGCTTTTCTTAGAGTGGAGAGATCGCAGTGTTTGCTTGCCTGCTTGACTAACTAATGCATTTACTTATTATATTAAAAAGTATATGTTGATTGTGTGAGCAAGGCAGAGGTTATGGGTGACAATTAATGATGGGATTGGAAGCCCAATTAGAAGAAATAGAAGGGATGAAGTAGTTTCAGGAAATGTAAAACGTTTGCCCTAGGTACTTTGCCATTAAGAGAAAGAGGGAAAAATTGGTTAATAGCAGTGGAGGAACATACAGTTAAGTGAGGACAGCTCTTATTTTTAAGATGCATTATAGTTGAGCACTTTACTGTATTGATGAGAAAGATCCAGACCAATAGGCATCAATATTATTTTGCAATATAGTTTGTGAGACATACTATTTGTAGCATGCTTTCTCTAGATGTCTATTCACATGAAATATTATTTAATAAGTGTTATATGGTGTGGCAGTTTGAGATTATTTTATAAATCCCAAAAAGAGAAATATTATGTTTGTAAATGAATCTATTCCCCTGGGTGTGATATCTTCTGATTGCATTAAATTCAGCTGAGGGGCCTTTGATTAGAGTTCCTGTTAGATTGCTCTAGGGATTTCTATTGGACTATGTCAGTGAGGCGGAACTCAGATTGAGTCTCTACTCCCTTTCTGGGTCTCACATTAAACAGACAGACACAAGAAGAGAGAGCTCCATTATTTTTGATCCTGCCATGTGACAGAAAGGAAAAGGTTCAAGCAGCCAAAGCCCCTGGGAAAGATCATCCATTTACCTGATAGCTTACAGCTGAACTTGGGAAGAGTGCTCAACAGTAGGGACTGATTTTGGAAGCCCTAAGAGACAAGCCCTATGCCAGGTTTAGCTGAAATCAGGAAGAAAGCAGAGAAGCTGGGCCTGAGATAGGACACCCAAAGAGGAAGAAGGGACCAGTCAGAGATCACTTGCCCTCTTGCTTCATCATGTGGCAGTTTACTTTGGTGGGAAAGCACCTCTTATGGTGCCTTGGTTTGAACTTTTTGCAGCTTTGGAACTGTAAGCTTTTACCCAAATGAATCCCCATTATAAAAGCCAACAGATTTCTGGTATTTTGCATCAGCACTTCTTTGGCAAGTTAATACATAAAGGTTATGCCAAAGAGCTTTCCTTTGAAATTATTTTATTTCTGATGAGGCTGAATGTATTTGTGTCTGTGTTTGCTGATTACTTCTTCTACTCCTGTCTCTGGTCACATTCCTTTGCTTTTGTATACTAGGATCTGAATGCTTTTATTCTTGACTTTTATTGAATTCATTCAAATAAATGATTGCAGTTTCTTTCACCAGCATTGCTATTTATCATTTAATTATTTTATGTACATTTAGAGGTATTTGGGGGAAATGTGTGAAAGGTTATAAATTTTATGTAGTCAAGTTGTTAACCATATCCAAGAAAGAGACCCACATGGGAGCCAAGTGAAAAAATACATAAGGAAGAGAAGTATAATGGTCCATACCAGGCAGCAGCCATGCAGCAGACAATCGCCCTCCCTTGGGCTGCCCTATTGGTTTTTATTGTCTTATTCTTGACATACAATAACATATTGATATAAGAGTAAGCATAACATGTCACTCAGGTTATATAATATGCCAATTCGCTTACATGACAAACTATATTATTGTTCCTCAACTGTCCTTGGAACAGTCCTCAACCCCAAGATTGTTTAGGGAACATTTACTACTACCTAGTTCTATCAGCTACTTTTGGACACAGGTCTAAGAATAATGTGAGAACTGCAGCCACTTCACTGGAACCAGCAGCCAGCTACCTGCAGCTGGCTGGGACTGAGGTTATCACCCAAATTGACCATCCCCACACAAGTCTATCAGTGTTTCATTATTGCCTTTCCCCCATTCCTTTTTAAATGTAGAAAGTTTTTCTGCACCCTTTGTGTTAGAGAACTGCTTTCTATTTTATTTTTTTAAAGAATGTTGAAATATATTTTTCAGTAAAGCAGCAGCAGCTCTACTTTCAATGGGAGAGGAGAGAGGGCTTGTAGGGGGTGAGGGTGTTGGGGATGGGGGTGGTGTTGGGGGTGAGGTTGGTTAGGGTTTCTGCACTCAATGGGGACTGCTGTGAAGCCTGGGGCAGCATCGCACTGACCTCTGCATGTCCAATGTTTCCATTCAAAGCATTGGTCCCTATTTACTAAGGTTTAGGGGATGTCAAGTTTGGCACAGCTGTAGAGATGTTGAAGCACCTGTAGAGACTTTTGTGGATCAAAAAATCCATTTGCACATTACTGGACAAACCAAAAAAAAATTTAGCTCTGTTGTGAAACTGAAAGAATACAGCATTATACTAATAAGCTTTTCAGTTGTAGTACTTCTAAATGTTGTCTATTAAAATATTTGATGAAGAGAAGTTTATGATATGAATAATTTCTCATTAAAATTTTGTTTTTGGAAGGTGTTTTTGAAAGTATTGAATGCTTCAGCTGATTTAGTCTTCATATTGAACAATGCATCTAGGGATATTTCAAACTGGGACCCTGATAAGCTCACTGGAAGTTCTGTGGCTGTGGGTGAGATTTCTCAACTGGGTTTCAGTGTAGGGTGGACTAGCTGGGCTCTACCTTGGGAAATTCAAATGTCAGTCTTTAGGTCTTTCCCCTGGGCTACTCACATTCCCTAGAAGGATCCCCTGCCTAGGTGGTCTTCACCACCATGCTCTAGGGAAAGAAGTCTGAGGTCTCAATGTTTAGTAGGCAAGCTTTCACTTAATCCACCCACATTTTCAGGATCTTTCTTAGACCCGCTCAGTCAGTTACCATTTGCTATTTGCTTTCCAGCTTCTAATATTTTGTTGCCAGTGGTCTCCTTTACTGTTCTGTGCCCCTGGGTGGTTCATGCCCTTAAAAACTCCCCATAACTGTCATTTCACTGGAGTTTAGAGAGGCAGCAGAGGCCAGAGCCACCATCCAGCCAGTCAACCTTCAACTGGCAGCATGTCCTCAGTTCCTAGCATATTGCTTAGAACATGGTAAGTGCCTAATAAATATTTGTTGGTTAAATAAAGTATTAATTAACATCATTATCTTTCCCATCTTTGCTAAGGAAACAGTGAGAAGCCCTTTAAATTGACATCTCCTTGGTTTTGATATTTACCACATCTCGGCTTGCAGTTCACAAGTCCATCTGAATTATATATTGGGCAAAGATGTAGAGTGAAAAATGTTTGACCCTAGGTACTAGGAACCACCAATTTGTGTGACTTTGGGCAAGCCACTTCTCTCTGGAGACTTCATACCCTCTCCTGTAAAATGGGAATAATAATGCCTTCTTCAGGTGCCTTGCTCAGTGCCTAAAGCTTGGGAAACTTGTCTTTGAGGTGTGTAATGGCTCAACATCAAAGCAACAATTCTTAGAAAGCAGTGTTTTATTAAGCTTAAAATTAGCCTTCACACTTGATTTGCAAGTCCCTAATTAATGCTCTTCAGCATAAAATCTATGTTTAAACAGACTCAGTGCTTAGAGATAGCCAAACCTTTTAAGCTAAAAGAGGAAGCTAACACTAATCATCGACGGCCACTGTGTCAGCGCCCCTCCTCAGTCAGGCTGGTGGATTCAGAACTTTGGATGTTATTCACACATATTTATAGTGTGTCTGTCATGCAGTCCCTGCTCTAAGTGACCCATTCTCATCCCTACCCCTGATCCCTGTCCTGTTCCTGCCCTGGCTCAACCTCAGAGCTGGTTTGTTGCAAGGTGCCCAATGAAGGAGCCCAGATGTTCTTCAACCTCCACAGAAGAAATCGAGTCATCACCCTAAGCAGCCAATTCCATGGCCCCTAGGTCCACTTTGAGCTCCCCGCAACTCAGCCCCCATTCCTTCCAGGCTCCATGACCCCCGCCAGCGCTGTGCATGGACCACCAGGGGCAGAGCAGCGGCCCCGGCCCTGCCTGGCAGCGCGGGTGAGGAGGACCTGGGGCTGGGACTGAAGGGCTGTCCCACACCCCTCCGCTGCCCACTCCACCCCCACCCCCACCCCCAGGCCCCTAGGCACGGTCCCTTCACCTCCACCTCTCCAAACTTCCGACGCTGCGGAGCAGCGAGCTGGCGGGCTCTGGCCCCTCCCCCTCCCGGCTGGCCGCGCCCTCCCCTGCTTCCCTATCTTCAGCTGCTGAGGCGGCGGGAGTCCCGCCCGAGCTGACCAAGCCCGGGTCTTGGGTGGGGGGTGGCAGGCGCAGAGGAGGCGGGGGCTGCGGGGCAGCGGCGGCGATGCCGAGACCCCGCTGAGACCCCCGCTCCTGGCTCTGGGAGCCTTCCGCGCGAGGTGGCCCGAGGCGGGAGGCATCATGTTGAGCGGCGAGGAGCTGGAGGCTTCAAGGGCGAGGCCTCGGGCTCCTCCACGATCTCGTGCTCCAGCCGCCCTTCCCAGCCCACCCCTGAGCCAGTGAGCCAGCGCCCTGAGATGCACAGCCTGCGCTGCGACCCCTACCACCTGCGCAGCGCGCTCGACCGTCTCCAGGTTGCCCAAGTGGTTGGTGCTGGGCTGGGCCCCAGGTGCCAGGCGGGAAGCCTAGGTGCCCGCCTTCCCTACCCCCTACTGCTTCGGGGCCGCAGGCCCAAAGGCCTTGGCTGCGCATCGGCATCACGGGTCAGACCCTGCTCCCGCACTCCTACTTCCTCACAGAGAACCGGGCGGCTCTCCAGCCTGCACTGGGGACCCCATCCCCCGCCAGAGCCTCGGTAATGCAGAACTTGTTTCATACTTGGGCTTAGTGGTGCATGGAGCCTGGCACCGGGCTTTTGCTGTCCCTGGGGCACTAAAGGTCTTAGCAACTTGTGCCACGTTACTGGGCCGCACAATCTCTACCCCCCAGATGGTCCTTTTCCCTCTCAGTGTCCACCATTGGGGACTGGGTCTTGTTTCCTCCTCAGCACCTAGAAATGTGTGGGGCATATGGTAGAAACCCAACATTCTTGTGGAATGGAGGAATGTAACCTAGATGCAGTGGGGCAGCCCAGCTCTGCCCCCAAAATCTTCACTTTATACTGCGTAGTTTTGATTCCTCCTAATTCACCTAAAGACAGAACAGGCATCCTTGAGCCCACTGTCCCAGCATAGTGGCGGGCACTGCCTAGTTGGTACCCAGAGTTAAATCACTCTGGGATGGCAGCCAGAGTTGGAGGTAACAGAAACAGACAACTTTCTGTTGGACTTGTCCATATAGAGCCATTTATCATTTCAGCTCTGCCCCTGTCTTGTGGTTTTGTAAGAGGCCTCTCTGGACAGTTGCTTTGCTCTGTTGTGGGCAGGGCATGCTCCAGCACAGAATAAAAACTGCCTGGCCCCTATGTTCCTCCTCCCAGGTAGACCTTGCACTGAGGTCTGCCAACAAAACTCAACCAGAGGAGCTGTTTGCACCAAGCTGCTGTGTATGTGCATTTTGTTTCTTCCAGGCATTTGTAAACTTGTGCTTATGTAAGTGCACAGATGAATATTCCTTGGGAATAATATAATGTGCTGACATCCTTTAAATAAAGGTCTCAGTGTTTGTAACTCACAGAATCATAGACTGTTTTATCTCTCTCCTGGGTGAAAGGCTTTTTCTGCTGATGATTAGAGAGTAGTTTTGAAGGACTCTAAGGAAAGACAATTGGAGCAGGTTATCCCTCTGTAGAATTTTAAACTGATCTTTTGCAGTAAGCTGGTATGCTCTCAAATATGTATTGGTTTGGTAGTTAGGTGTTGCTGTTAGCAAAAAGAATGGGGGAGAGGGACCCAGGTGGAATATAGGGCCTTCAATAAACTTGTTCTGTTTAGGCTGTGGCCTTTTAAAAGTAAATAGTACTTGGCACTGGCAAAGGTGAACCAACTTGTCTTGCAAAATATTCCAATACAGTAGTCTGTACAAAATGTTATCACCTTATTGCTGGGAGTTTGTCAACTAAGGTCAGGAATGGAAGCCAATGGTTTTTATTCTTACCTTTTGATAAGGTATTATTTTGTTGGAGAGCTTTACTTTTCATCTGGGCCCAGCTTCTAGGATCCTGCCCAACTCTGCCAGTTGTCTATTCTCTAGAATTTTAAAAGTGAGAGGTTATGTGTGTGAGAGAGGAGAAGGGACCTGCTTGAAGGGTGTGGCAATGTGCAACAGTTTTCTGTGTACTTGGCTTTTCAGTCTTGATAAAAATCATGGATGGGAGCGAATGTGGCTCAAGCTGTTGAGATCCTGCCTCCCACATGGGCAGTCCTGGGTTTGGTTCCTGGTGCCTCCGGAAAAAAACAGAAAAATGAACAAGCCAAAACAAATGAGAAAACAACTCAGGGAAGCCAAAGTCACTCAGTGATTGAGCACTGGCTTCCCACATATGAGGTTCTGGGTTCAGTCCTTGGCCCTGGGTATGTCAAGAAAAAAAAAAAATCAGGGGCTTTAGGAGCCACTCCCTGTGCCCCTCCCCAGAAAATTCCAAGAAATTGGATTCTAAATTTAAACAGGAAAAGAAAACAAGGAGTTGGTATAAAATCATGCTAAGGAGTTGGAAAATTCAGAATCCCATCAAGAAACATGAATATTTCTAACTCTAATATGGTGATTTTTTAGAAAATTTTGAAATTTTAAATTTTAAGTTTTAAAAAGATTTTTTGGATGTGTGATTTGTGGCCCATTACAACCTGTTTATCCTTGCTATCAGATGCGTACCATATACCAGCAACTTCACCAAGTTCTGAGAGCTTGGTAGAAATTCCTCACCCTAGACCTTCTGAATCATAATAGGCATTTTAACAAGCTTCCCCAGGTGATTCACATACAAATTAAAGTTTGAGAAGTACATACCTGTAAGTTTTTGTGCTAAAAATCTCGGATGGATGTTAGCCATCAGCTCTCAGAACCTTTTAATAATCCACTTCAAGGCTGAGGTTTTTCTGTAAAAGCAGCCTCTACCTCCATCAAAGGATTAAATGATATGAGAGCATGTATAAATAGCACCTAGCTTCTTAAGAACTTAATTGCTGTGTAGGAAATGTTATCTGTCCCTATTGCTAATTAATGTTCTCTGACTCTAAAGAAATTTGGTGAAAATGTCATTCCCAAATCATAAAGATTTATTTAAATTAATACTTTGCTCCCTAATGATTTAAAAGTTAAATTGATATTTTAAATGGGATGTTATTTGATAGTAAAACTATCTGAAATATTATGAATACTAATCAGTGGAATTACATACATTATATCTTTAGAAAGTGAAACCCACACCTGTCTCTTAGTTCAGAGAATGTCTACTATGGTTATGATGCATTAAACAAAGGAATGCATTTTTTTGTGGAAACTGATTTAAATTAGCCTCTTCCTACTCATGAGTGTGAATTCTGTGAAAGCTTCTTGTGTTTTAGCTCCCATACATCATTTTAAGAAATAGTTAATATAAGGCTTTTGGTTTGAAAAATCTAGGTTCTTATTGTTAGTTTTACAATCTTGATTGAAAGCAGAGTTTTGCTTTCAAAGGGGGGGAATACTATCATATATATAATGATATAAGGACATTGTGAGAAGGGGACAGGCTCTGGATTGGACAAAATGTTCTGAACAACAACAATAGTAGCCATCATTTACTGTGTGCTTACCCTACTGTTGTCACCTTATGGATGAGGAAATTGCACAGAAGCTGTAAGTCATTAAGGCCACACAGCTAGTTGGTGGAGGAGCTGAGATTTGAACCAGCAGTCAAGTTTCAGTGTGCTCTTCAGTGCCTCCTGAATGCACCATTTTGAGTTGTTCCACATAGTGGTTCAGGAGACCCTGAACCCAAGGCTATTTCTGTGAGCTTTGGGCAGGAAGCCTGGCACCCATATGAGTGAGTTTTCACATGCTGAAGTCACAGAATTACAAAAGTTTCCATTTCTCTGTTGGTAGGCAGTGTTCCTAGGTGCGCAGCTCCTCAGTGGACAGTCCTGCCTGCTTCTGGTGAAGGAGATGGCAGGCCTTCTAAAAAGTGCCAGAAGCAGAATCAGCATTTCAGTTTGGAAATGTCTCTTCAAGGAGCTCTTGCTGCTTCAGATCCCTTCCTTGAATGACTTCCATGACCTTCTGACATTGCATTTGTTCAGGAATTTTTATAACATTAGGCCAGGTAATAGGAGATGATTTTAAGATTCAGATGTTTGTTCTGCTGGTCTTGAAACCTCTTAATCTCCTCTTGTCAGCTTCCTCACTGAGAGAAAATATTTGGTAATGACTGAGCATTTAAGGAATTGTCAGGGGTAAAGGGGTAATGTTCTGTAGTGCTTTCTTAAATAACTCATAGAAAAATTAGAGTATTTTCATTTCAGCATTGGGTAATGACATTTCTTTTATTTGTTGGAAACCTTGTCAGTTTTTCATCTCCATGCCAATCAACACACAGTCCCTGAGGAGTTACTGTTGGCTGGAGATGATCTGGGGCTAGGTGAGGGCATGTATGTGATGGTAAGTGAGGTAGGGAGCTTCACAGCACTGGATTCTCATATCCACCATAAAATGGGTTCTTGTAAGTCCCATGTGCCCTTAGGAAGAATGTTACTTTTAGGAGTTGCCTTTCTGATTAGGGACTTGGAATAAAGTAAATCCTAGCAGAAAAGAAATGTTATAACCACTCTTCAAGTTGTTATGATGATTAAAAATAGTAAACTTATCATCCAAGACCTTGGAAAAGGGAATAAGTGTTTTACAAGTCACCCCATTATACCCATGACCCACGGAGTCACCTTTATTAGAAGTAGTGTGAGTGTGGAGGGGAGAACTTTGATAATGTGGGCATTCTGTCTCTCAGACAAAAAACTTGGGGAGGTTTGAGAACACGGATATTTCTCTCTTATCAGCCATGAGACTTTTGGTAAGCTGCTTGTTCACTTTAGTCCTCAAGCAGATCTTCCCACTTGTAAATTGGGGATAATGATAATACTACCTGTGTCTTACAGTCTCTTGAGAATTAAATGAGCCTATATGTCCAATTCTTAGCATAGTGTCTTACATACCAAACTATCAAAACCTGTTTAGGGGTATAGAATATCTCTAGGACCTGAATCCAGGGTGGAAAGGAGACTTTTCATTATATAACTTTTCCTACCTTTGTGAATTTTGCAGAAAATATAGGTATCTTCCATTCAAAAATAACTAAAACATTAGCTTTTATTAGTGCTATCTTAATATTGATTAGCCTTAAAGCAAATATATTAATCATAATCTTTAATTAATCTTTTATTTGTTGTCCTTACTTTGTAATTTGGGTGTCCTTGAGGATGAGAGAGAGGAACGATTTAGATAATGCCTCTTGAACTAACGTGAACGTGATACTTTCTTTTTCAATAAATTTTCCTGTAAAAAAATGGGCATTCTGCAAACTCATAGAGGAAGAATTTAGAATATAGGTTACCAGGAGGTGAGGTGGAGGTAGGGAATATGGAGTTAAGGCATTTAATGAACAGAGTTTCTCTGGGATGATGGAAAAGTTTTGGTAATAGATGGTGGTGATTGTAGCATCACATAGTGAATGTAATTAACAGAACTGCTATATATTTGAATATGATTAAAAGGGGGAAGTTTTAGGTTGTATACATGGTAAAAAAAACAAAAACAAACAACAGGCATTCTGCTGACATATCACAATAGCAGATATTTACATTTTTGTTGAAACTAATAGTAAGTTTCTTCCATTTGAAAGGATTTCCCCCATTTTATTTATTAGTTAAAATAATTGTGACACAATATGTCCTGATATTTTTGTTTTGAAAATAAGATCATTTCATTCCTAGGGCCCAGGCACTGTGCATGAGAAGTAAAAAGAGGGGTGAGATGAGATGAGATTGGATTCATGAGCAGGTGGGAATTCAGCAGGCAGAAGGAAGGATAAACTGGAAGAGGTGAAGAGTAAGATAGCAGGTCATCCCTGGTATGGGGAGTGGCAGAAGCATTGCATGTGATGACAGAAGACTCAGGTCACAGACTTTGACAAATATATAGTGTCATGTAGCTGTCATTGCAGTATCATACAGAATAATTCTACTACCCTAAAAATGCTCTGTACAAGTATAAAACTGTACAACACAAAGTCAAAACCATAATGTAAACTATAAACTTTGGTTAGTAGCAATGCTTCAATATTGGTTCATCCAATGTAACAAATGTACCTCAATAATTTAAGATGTTAATAATAGGGAAAATTGTATAAATGGGTTGGAGGTTATATGGGAATCCCCTACACTTTTGATGTAAATTTTCTGTAATCTAACACTTCTCTTAAAACAAAGTTTATTATTATAAAAATAAAAAATACTATAAGGAAAAAAACAAATCATTAGAAGGAAAAAGAAAAAGGAAAAATGAAACCAAGATCTGAGTGCTAGGGAGCTCATTGATATTGGGTTGTCACTGCTTACAGGTCTTCTTGGTGGACAGAGCTAAGTAATATATGAATATTTATACTATACTATACACACACACACACACACACACACACACACACATATGTACATAAAGACAATTAAATCTATATTCATTTACATATATATTGAAAACCGTGAATCCACCTAAGACCAGCTACTTACTTTACAGGACTCAGTACAAAATGAAAAGTGGGATCCTTTTTCTGAAAGCAGGAAGAAAGTTGCCATTAATGATACTAAAATATAAAGCGTTTTCCTTTCTCCCACAGTATCTCTACTTTTTATAGTATTTTTTGCTTACTACTTAATACCATTCTAAGTAAAGAAAAATTAAAAATTTAAATTATTAACACAAATTTTACTGTTGTTTATATTTTGCAGAGTCACTTTTAAATACAAGTGTAAGAGCATTTAACTTGTATGTGGAATCATTAAATTACACAATTTCTATTTCATAGCTCTTTCACTGTGCATGTATTATGTGCTTAGCAGAATATATGAAACCCTGCACAAAACTGAAATGATTGTTTTTATTTTACTTTTTGATATGTGCACATTTGCCCAAAACACTCTACCTTTTGCTTAGTGATGAAATAGGAAAGACTGAAGGAAAGGAACTGTTAGTTGCCCTACGTTTCCCTTTCCTTCTGTCATCATTTTCACTATAAGTAATGACTATCAGAGAAGAACACAAGTAACAAAGTATATGATAGGGGTCCTTGCTTGTTTTGTGTTCTTAGAAGGTCATTTTCTTCCTTCTACCTTGGAAGTAAGCTCTAGTTTGAAAGGGAAGGGTGGCTTCTTGGAACTGTTAGCATTCCCTTTACTCATAGAGGTAACATGCTTACCTTTGTACACACTGAGTCTTGGTGAACACCCATCCACCATAGATTCACTGTAATTTTGTGCTGATGTAATGTTGTCAATCCTCTTGTTGGCAATAGAGCAATGATAAAACAGGAAATAATTCAGTCCTGAAGGAGCTTATATTCTAGGTGGATGTGGGATATACATAATATATATGTAGATTATTTAATAAATGAGAAAGTGAGAGTGCTATGGAAATAAAGTGAGAGCAAGAGAGTCATTGTGAGGAAGGTTGGGGAGGAAAATGTATTTTTAAAAATTGCCATGGAGGGCATCACTAAGAAGGGTCACTTGAGCAATACTTGAAGGAAGAATAAGTGAGGCATGCAGGTATCAGGAGAAGAGCATCCTATTAAAACCTTTGATGTGGGAATGAGTTCTTGTTGTGTTCAAGGACTAGACAGGGGACTAGTAGGGCTGGAAAGCAATTGAGTGGTTAGTTGGTGATGAGGTTGAGATTGGGAGTGGGGGAAGGTGAGATTGGGGTGAGGTGGGCAGTAGCAGCTCATTTATGCCTTGGGATATCCTCATAGATGGAGGCCATAAGAAGGTATAAGTGGAGGGCAAGTTGTTCAACTTTTATACCCTACAGTTTTTCTCCTTGCTCCCTCCCTTCCTCCCTTCCTTTCTTTCTCCCCTTCCCTCCTCCTCTTCCCTCTTCCCTTTCCTTTCCTTCCTCTCCTTCTTTTCCTTCCCTTCCTTTCTTTTTTATATTCTTTCTCACACACTCTCTAAATCATTCTGAGATAATCCCAACATTGTTGGCATCTGTTGATTTTTTTTTCATTCAAGTTGAAAACTTCCTGATCCTTGGCATGATCATTGTTTCTTATTGTACCTCAGACACTGGGGTTATGAGACTCAGGATCCTATTTAAACTTCTCCTTTCCAGGCAGTTACCCTGTTGATGTAGAGGAAGCAGTCCACATAGAGGTGGATGCTTAACTCCCTACTGGGCGCCAATAGACACCACCCCACCAAAAATGAAGCAACAACTGGCCCCACCTTGCCTTGCTAATTTGCATCCCCACACTCTGGCTTGTTCCTGCCAGCTGGAGTGGACATTCAGCTCCCTGTACAGCCCCACTGACACCTTGGGCAGTTTTTCATTTTGAGCTTGGGTGGGTGGGTATTACCAAAAAAGTTTTTCCTGGTTCTTTGGCTAGAGGGGCTAGCCTTTTGCAGCAGATGGTTTGGGGTCATGTTCCCTTGTACCTTATTTGTGACATATGGGAGGCACAGGAAACTAACCACCACATTTTTCCTCAAGGCCTGAGGTCCTTAGCCAACTTGCTTTTTTCCTTCCACCCTTCAGCATTTTCCTATGTTTATTGTACTATGTCCAGAGTTTTTCCTTATTGTTGTTGTAAGAGGGAGGACTAGTGAGGAATGTGGCTTCTCCATCTTGACTGGAGCCAGAAGTCTGATAGTTGAGTTTAGCAGACAAACTGTGTCACTTCTGAGACTGAAAGTGATGTCTAGATGCCTGAGCAACAGGCACAAAACAAAATATGTTCATGACATCTGTAATCCTTGTCCTGGGCTAATCTCAAATAGGAATCACTTTACTCAAGTTTCAACCATATTTTCAAGGGCCCAACATTACCAGATAGTGTGGAGGGTCTTGAATTCTTGTCTTGGCTACTACCTGTGGGATTCCCACTCAGCATTTATCCTTCTCCTCTCTAACTAAAGAAAGGTCAGGAGTGATAACACTGGATGTAGGAAGGGAAGCTGCCCCCAGCCTAAGCTTTTTCTCATCACTTTTGGTGTTTATTTGACCTCCCATGAAGGTCACTAGCTGATAGAAGTTTGTGCATCAGTGTCTCCAAGATTCTCTGCCCTTGGTGCTTACTCTCTGTTGCAACAGATGCTTCTGGCTACAGGTCTCTCGTGTTTCCAGGGCTCAGAAATATCTCTTAAGGTTTTTTGTTGCTTACTGCAGAACTTTTTTGATTCATCATGTAGTCTCCAAATAAGATGTTTTAGGGGCTGCTTCAGGATATATCCTGCCTAATTCTATACAGAGTTACCTACCAGACTCTTTAAACCTGCTGTGCCCTAATAAAGGTCTTTTATCACATGGTGATTATTTATGCTTAGTCTAGAATAAATGCCATAGAGAAGATCTCCCTGCCATTTCCATTTACAGTCTTGCCTCAGTTATCTAGATAATGGGCCTCCATGGATAACATGGGGAACTGATCCATCATGCTCTAGGGAAACTTGGAGTTTCTCCTCAACTTCCTTCACTTTGCCCTTATATATGGACCATTTTTAAATAGTTCTTTGTACTTTTGGACAAGGGAAAAGACTTCGTGTGGTTACCTAAGGTTAAGAGGCATCCTGAACAGAACATATATTTAAGTGAAAACTTAAGATTTTGAATAAGTTTAAGTATGGACAGAGAATAGGCAATGACTATATTTCGGTGGAAGAACTTTTGGAACTGGATATCCTGAGAGCATATTAATACTCCTCTTTTGGTTAAGTATTTGTGCTCTCAATGTATAGGAAATAAGCAGTCAAAAATGGTTATTTCTGTTAGCCTAATGTAGTGATTGGATCCATGGACTCTGAAGTCAGAAAGGCTGGGTTTTAATCCCAGTTCTGCCTTTCACCTCTGTCTCAGATTCTTCATCTGAAGAGAAATACAGTACCTACCTGATTGAGCTACTGAGAAGACATACATGTGTTTATATAATGCTTAGAATAGATCCTAGTATGAAGTAAGTGATGCTTCTGAATTAGCTTTTATTATTCTTTATTCATTTGAATGAAAAGCATATTGTATGAGTTCATTCACTTTTATCAAATTCAGAAATTAATTAAGAGTATTTTTTGCCTGTAAAAAAGAAAGGAATGGTTTGTGAAAGCATGGAAGTCTGTTCAAAGAGACTGAGAGAAGCTGCTTCACACATGTTTTCTAAGAAAAGTTTGTCAGACTGAGGATTGAGTGAAGGAGCTTAAAGACATTGTCTTTTAATGCTCCAGGATGCCATTCCCACACAGAATTTTGAACAACTAACAAACTCAAAAGTACCATCTTCCTCAAATTTCTGGTAATGAATTAAAGGGTTGTAGTAACAGAATGATTGCTGAATCAAGAAAATACAGATATAAACATGGTAGCAGCCCATGGTATCTTGCTGACCTCTCGCCCATTGAGCTCCTGGTGTAATGGTGAGCTGACCAGTGCTCCCATTGTGAATCTCTGGCCCTTTTTCAGAGGGAGCAGAATAACCTCTTTGCACATACTTGGGTACCTGTATGTCAGTGCCAGTCCATTGGGTGGCAGCATGAAAAAATGACCAGGAAAATCATCTCTGGCTTGGTCTCTCAGAATTTGCCCTGCAAGCAGAAGCAGGTTGTGGACAGCTAATACAGTGTAATAAACAATTAAGTCAAAGTGGTCTAGGCAATGGATTACAGGTTTTAAGACATAAAATAAAGTGTGACTAAAGAGGGGGTACTACTAGTTCATTTATAGGATATATGGATTCCTATAAATGGGGGAATTCCTAAGGCCATGAATGAGCAGAAGTACATGTTAAGACACAGGCTCAGAAAGTAGAGAGAGGAACATTCACTTCACTTTTTTAAAAATATATTTTTAATTGAAGCATATCATTCATACATGAACATGCATAAACAATAAGTATACAGCAAAGGTTGTGAACTTAGAAAATAAGCATGCATAACATCATACAGGGGTCCTATACATCACCCCTCCACCAACACCTTGCATTGTTATGAAACATTTGTTACAAGCTATGCAAGAGCATCATCAAAATATTACTAACTATAGTTTGTATTTTACATTTGGTGTATTTTCCCCCAACCCACCCTGTTTTTAAAATATGTTTTATTACAGAGGTTGTGAACTTAAAAAAACAATCATGCACATACGTAGAATTCCCATACATCACCCCTTCACCAACATCTCACCATGGTTCAATACTTGTTACATATGAGATAATATCATCAGACTGCTACAGCCAACCATGGTCCATAGCATACACCTTGGCACACTTTTTTCCATACCTTCCATTATCAACACAGTACATCCTTGGCATTGATGCAAGAATATTATAGTATTGCTGTTAACTATAGCCCATAGGTCACACAACTTGTATTTTTCCCATGGTTCTCCAT
>JAQZBX010017766.1:0-35261 GCA_029593785.1 Cabassous unicinctus | reverse complement strand
GGAATTACTAATATTAGCCAAATTTTCTTTAGTTTTATGTATGCCATATACGGTTTTAATTTTTTTACCTTTTTAGCTCTTCTTACACTATCCTGCAACTCTCTCCTGTTTTTTTTTTTGTTTGTTTGTTTTTTTGTTTTTTTTTTTTGACCTGCAGAACTCTCTTTAGTATTTCTTGAAGGGTAACTTTCTTATTGAAAATCTCTCTTAATTTCTGTTTATCTGTGACTATTTTAAAATCTCCTGTATTTTTGAATGCCAGCTTTGCTGGATAGAAAATTCTTGGATGGAAGTGTTTTTTTTTTTTTCTGTTAGCACCTTATGTGTGTGATACCACTGCCTTCTCACCTCTGTGGTTTCAGATGAGAAATCAACACAATCTTATTGAGCTTCCCTTGTATGTGATGGATCTCTTTTCTCTTGCTGCTTTCAGTATTCTCTCTTTGTCCTGAGCATTGGACAATTTGACAAGTATATGTCTTGGAGAAGCTCTATCAGGGTTTATACTGTTTGGGGTGCGCTGCACTTTCTGGACATGTATGTCCATGTCCCTCAGTAAAGTTGGGAAACTTCAGCCATTTTTTCTTCCAACTTTTCCTTCTCTTCTCTGTATGAGATGCCTGTAATGCATATGTTTGTGTGTATCATGTTGTCATTCAAGTCCCTAAGTCCCTGCTGGATTTTTTCTATGATTTTATCTATCTATTCTACTATCTGTCTGATTTCAGATGTACTGTCTTCCACTTTGCTAATTCTTTTCTCTGTCTGTTCAAATCTGCTGTTATGTTCTTCCTGTGTCTTTTTGATTTGTTGCATTTTGCCATTCATATTCATTACCTTTTTATGTATATTTACAATTTCTTTGGTATGTTTTCCCAGTGTCTTTTTAATATCCTTAATCTCTTCTTTCACTTCATTAAGTTGATTCATGATATTTGCTTGGACATCTCTGATTAGTTGTTCCATGTTCTGCATCCCCTTCTATTTTTTAGTTTGTTTGTTGGGAAACAAAACAAACAAGAAACTAACAGCAGCAACTAAAACAAACAAACACAGAAAAAAAAATCAAAATTATCAAGGAAAAACAGTCTTCCCTCTTAGAACCCTAAGGAGTTTCTCAGGCTGCCACTGTTCATCAATCAATGCCTGCATGCCTGATAACCTGGTGCATCACTCTCTGAATCACTTCTCTAAGGAGACCCAGGAATAGAACCAGGGGCCATGTATATGCAAGGCTGGAATTCCTCCACTGAGCTCAATTGTCTCCTTATGCTAATTAGGCTTCAGAAAGCTATCCTACCCCTTGCCGCCTTTCCCCGGGGCATTTTCGACTTCTACAGTTTGCTAGAGTCCTCCCAATTAGGTGCCTTTCTCCGACCCTTAGTTCCTCTATTTCCCTGGGGTGCTGGGCATGGCAGACTGCTAAGCAGATTCCCCCTCTCCTCTCCCACTTATAGGGGTCCCTTTCAAGATTCAAAGAGGGCTCAGGTGGCCAAATTCACTGCAAAGAAACCACTCTCTACCCTCTGTCAGACCCCTCTTCCTCCCAGGTAATGCCCACTCCCATTCCATTGGCAGCACTGAGCCAGGGGCTCTACGGAGGCTACTTGCCCTGAGGGTAGGGTATATGTGCCATTTCCAGTCACAGGCGCAAGCAAATCAAGGTTTGCCTTTGGCTTCTTTATCTTTCCAGTACCCTCCTAATGACTCACAGTGCCTTCCAGTTCTAGATATGTCCAAAACAGCTCCTTTAAATTGGTGCCTGCTTTCTTGCCACTTTTTTTGTGAGAGGGTCAGACTCTGTCTACCTACTTCAGCACCATTTTCCCTGAACCTCTCATGTTTTTCTAACTTGTCCAAGTTTGAAGTTAATATTTGTAATACACTCATTACTTACATCTTGGCAATAATCTATTTCATAACTATTTTTCTGCCCAGTTTTCCTATTTTACCCAGGACTCTCGCATAATGTTACACCCTCCAACTACCATGGAAATTTGAGCTCATTTCTTAACCCAGGTGTACAGCAAAGCCAGTTATCATAAGACTGGCCTTCCTTAATCACAACACTCCCTTATATTGATTAATAACAATCAAGGATTCAGCCCAGAGTTTTGCTGTCCCACTCCCTGATTCCTGTTACTTAAAAATAAGGTGCTGGAGGGGAGAAAGAAATCATAAGACAATCACCCCCTGCCAGCCAGTTCCTTTCCCCAACACCTAATTCACAATTCATCCCAATTAGTAATCGCCTATTTAAAATCTTTCAGTATATTTTTGAGAAAGTCTATGTTTTAAAGAATTTACATGGTGGAGGAAATGAGTTTCAAAAAATTCAGAGAGGAAAAGAGATTAAGGGATCGTAAATGGAGAATCCAAGTATTAAATGCAGATACAAAGAAAAGGCCACCAAATATAGAATTATTTTTATCACCTGGTAACTTTAGGGTTTGGTGATGCCATATATGGCCAAGGAGAAGGTGGGAACAGATTGGAGTTCCAAAAATTCAGTTTTCTACATTTTATTTTTTGTATATCCTGGATAATATTTCTTATAGTATAGTTAAGGAAAGTAAGGACCACTTATTATTTTTATTCTTTCCTCTGTTTTTCAATTTCTTAGGGAAGCAGACACATTTCATAGCACTAGTTTGCTTCATGTCCCTGCCAGCCTGCAGCTATGGCCTCTGGGGTAGTTTTTTTTACAATCAGTTGACTGAGGAAATGAACACTTGGTCTTTGTTTACAGATGTCTGTGCATTATATAAAGGGACACCTCAAAAATGGACAGCTATAGCACTAAAGCCCATTTCTTGGATATTCCTGAGGTACACTGGTGAAGGGAAAGCCTCTCAGTGGGCAGAACATTCAACATGGCACCTGGTTTTTCATTCTGCTTTGAAGAAGAAATAGCTGGAGGTGTTTGTACACTGATTTATGTGATGTGTCCAGTGGTTTGACTGAATGGTCAGGGACTTGTAAGGAACATGAATGGAAAAGGTATGGGATAGAGGTAAGTGGACAGACCTTTCTCAATGGGTGAAAACCATGTAGGTATTTGTGTCTTATGTGAATGCTTACCAGAGGGTGAAATCAGCAAAAGAGGATTTTAGTAATCAAATGGATAGGATGACCTATTCTGTGGATACCAGTTGGCCTCTTTCCCAAACCACTATTATCATTGTCCAATTGGCTTGTGAACAAAGTGGCCATGGAAGTAGGGATGGAGGTTATGCATGGGCTCAGCAGCATGGACTTACACTCAACAAGGCTGATTTGGCTAAAGCCACTGCTGAGTGCTCAATCTGCCAGCAGCAGAGACCCACACTCAGCCCCTGATATGGCACCATTCTCTGTGGTGATCAGCTTGTTACCTGGTGGCAGGTTGATCACATTGGACTACTTCCACCATGGATGGGGCAGGATTTTATTCTTTCTAGAATAGATACATACTCTGGATACACATTTCCCTTCACTGCATACAATGCTTTTGCCAAAACTACTGTCTGTGGACTTCTAGAATGCCTTATCCAATGTTAAGGTATTCCATGCTTCTGATCAATGAACCTGCTTCACAGCAAATGGAATGTGAGTATGGGCACAGGCTCATGGAATTTAATGATTTTACCATATTCCTCATCATCCCGAATTAGATGCATTGTAAGGATGGTGGAATGGCCTTTTGAAGCCTCAATTATGGCACCAACTGTGTGGCAATACCTTGCAGGGCTGGGGCAATGTTCTCCAGGAAATTGTACAGGACCTAAATCACTGTCCACTCCATGGTGCTGTTCTTTCCTGGATTCACAGGTTCAGGAATAAAGAGGTGGATTTGGGAGCAACATCACTCATTATTACCCCAATTGATCTACTAGAAAAATTTTTGCCCTCTGGCCCCATGATCTTAAGCTCTGCTTGTCTACAGGTCTTATTTACAATATGAGGAGATATAACAATGATTCCATTGAAATGGAAGTTAAGACTTCCACCTGGCCACTTTGGATTCCTCATGCTTCTGAATCAACAGACAAAGAAGGAATTACTATACTGGCTGTTTGATCCTGATTATCCAGGGGAAATAGGACTGCAACTACACAGTGAAGGAAAGAGAGTTTGCCTGGAATAAAGGAGATCCCCCTAGGGCATCTCTTAGTACTACCATGCCCTGTGATTAAAGTCAAGGAAAACTGCATCAATCCAAAGCAGGCAGGACTCTTAATGGTCCATGACCCACAGGAAAGAAGGTTTGGTTGACCCCTCCCCACCCCCAGGCAAAGAACCACATCCACTAAGTTGTTTGCTGAGAATAAAAGAAATTTGAATGTCAAGCGGATGTATCTCAATGACTGAGCACCTGCTTCCCGTGTACAAAGTCATGGGTTCAATACCTGCTACCTCCTAAACAAAGCAATATGGAATGGCTTTTGGAGGAAGGTAGCTATAAATATGATCTATGACCACAAAACCAGTTGCAGAAAGGAGGACTATAATGGTCATGAGTATTTCATCCTTTATTTTGTTATGAATGTTTGTAGATAGATAGATATGGATAGATGGATGATAAATGGATATAAAGATAGAGATATAGAAATAATCAGATATATAACAAATATCTTGTTATCTTTCTCACCTTATCCCCTTCTCATGTATAACATAAGTTGTGGTAACTTTACATCATATATTTAAGTTACAGTATATAAAGTTCAAGAGTAAGTAGTACCCAAGGATTTACATTCTCTTCTGAGGAAAGAGTGTGTTTCCAGTTGTAAGCAAAATAGTTCAGTTATGTTAGGTGAAAGTTTGACATGCTCTTGTTTTCATTTAGAGATTAAGTATGGTTCAAGGAGACATGTATGTGCCAGGCTGATAAAGAGTGGACGGTGAAGGCCAAGTTCATGGGTCAATTTGGCTTGGTTATGGTGCCCAGTTGGTTGGTCAAACAAGCACTGGCCTGATTATTACTGTGAGGATACTTCATGTATTTAAATTATTTAATATTATTATATATATATTTAAATATAAAATATTTAATTGATTGTATTTATGGCTGATTACACATACAGTCAACAAAGGAGTTTGCCTTGAGCACTGAGTGAAGTCTCATCCAATCTGTCGAAGGCCTTAAAGAGGGAACTGAGGATTTCAGCAGCCATAAAGAAGAATCTCTACCTCTTCTTCATCCAGCCAGCTTCTCCAGGCAAATTCTTCAAAACCTTCATCTGGCTGCCCTGTGGAATTCAGACTTGTCAATCCCCATGGTTAAGTGAGCCAATTCCTATAATATTTAAGACTAAAACAGTCAATTAATCCATCAATCCTGCCAGCTCTTTTTCTCTGCAAAATCCTAACTAATACAGTTTTTTTTTTTAAGGTGTGGAAATAATTTTATTATTTATTTATCTATTTATTTATCTATTTATTATAATATGCTTATTTTTTTAAAGATACTTAGATTATACAAATGTTACATAAAAAATATGAGGGATTCCCTTATGCCCCGTTTCCTATCCCTCACACATTTTACATTAACAACATCCTTCATTACTAATACACTTTTTAATATTTGATTGCACATTTTTAAAAAGATGCTACCTACATTTGATTAATGCTCATTTTACTTTATAAACCACTAGAGGCTCTTTTCTTCCTCCATGCTCCCTAAAATGAACCCACTAAATTCCCCAAAAGGCCATGCTTCTTCTTTCCCATCTAAAACTTTGCTACGTAATGTGAAATTGCTCTCCAAAGTTGTTTCAGCAATTTACACCCTCACCCGCTTTGCAGAAGAGACCTCATGGCTTTACTTTCTTTACTTGGTGTTACTCTGATGGTATTTATAGGTATAAAATAATAGCACGTTTCATGTTTATTTGTGTGTTTATTACCATTTCAGCCTGCTCATGGACTTATGGTCATTTTCATTTGGATCATTTTCTTTTTCTTTATAATTGTAAGAATTATTTGTATCTTTAGAGTACTAAACCTTGTCACTTATCACAATGGCACATATCCTCGCCCATTCTGTAGCTTGACTTTTACTCACTTTATGTTTTTTTCTGAAGTGCACATGTATGCTAATGTTAGTTTGTTGGATTTATTAAAATTAGACATTTCTTTATGGTTAATACTTGTTAAGTTTTTTAATACAAATTCTTTCCTATGGGATCCCAAAGTCATTAAGATAATCTCTAATAGCTACTTTTTAAGGTTGTAAAATTTTGACTTTAATACTTAAATCTTTAGTCTACCTAAAAATAGATTTTTCAATAAGAAATCAGGAAGATTTCAACCAATTTATTTTTCTTTTCTTAATATGGAAAACTAATTGCCCCCTTTACTCTTTATTGATTTTTTTAATGACAATTTATGTGACAATCTCTTCTGGACCCTTTGTTCTCTTCCACTGGTGTAAATCTGTGCTACTACAGCAGTGTCTTAATTGCTGTACAGGACAGGAACTGCATTGAATTTACAAACTAAAAAGGAAATCTAATTAGTAAAGTTTTTTTTATCTCCACAACCATTATTAAGGTGAATGACCTTAATTACTTATTTCTTCTTTAAAGTCTTTCAGTAAATTTTATATTCTTTATAATGTTGTTTCTATGCTTTTCTTATATTTGCTTCTGGAAATTTTTTAGTAGTTATTAAAAATTATATTTAAAAATATATTTCACTCCTTTTTACTGGCTTATAGAATTAAATTTGATATTTGACAAGAAATGTACCAAATTTTTATCTCATTTTTCTAATGTTTTATCTATAGGTTCTTAGAGATATTCTATGTAGGAAAATTTATTTTCTATGATTAAGGAAACTTTTTTTCTTCCATTCAAATCCCTATAGATGTGCTTTATTTTCTTTACCTTAGTGCACTAAAACCATCAGACAATGTTGAATAGAAGTTATGACACTTGGCAGTCCTGTCTTGATCTCACTGAACATATATTTTCCACTAGATATTAGTAAAACATCTCTTTCATTTGTCTGCTTCTGCATAATAAGCCATTCAAAACTTAGTGAATTAAGACAATATTTATTTATTTTTGCACAGCTTAGTAGAACCAACTTGGCTCTGCTCCAAGCATGTTAGTGTGAACTTTTAGCTGAAAGTTCAGATGGAGCTGTTGGTCCTTGGTTCTCCTCCAAAGAATCCCAGTTCTTATTTGTAAAGGTTTGGTTGGTCAGATCCCAAGGATAATCCAAGAACAAATGTTCCAAAAAATAGGCCCCATGTGCAACCAATATTACCTCTGCTTGCCTCTGTCTCATTGATTTAACTTGTCACACAGCCAAGCCCAAAGTCATTGTGCAATGGACATGATGATTGGGAGGCATGATTTTTTTGGAGGTCACCAAAACAGCAGTCTGCTACAAACCCTTTATCTATGTAAGAAATGCTGCTATTTAACTTTTGATAAGCTTTTCATTAGATTGGATGTTGATTTGCATGCAATGTTTTTTAAGTATCATTAAGCTCTCATACATTTTTTATTCTTTCATTCATCAATCATTCAATTTCATTTATTTAAACTCCAAGGGGAAATCCAGAAGTGAGAAACTACACAAATTTCCATCCTCATAGTCGATTGTGGGAGAGAAACCATTAACATTAAACATGTAGACGTGCTCTGTTAGGTATGGTAGAAGAAAACAGAACAAGTGAGAGAGACAGGGCAGAAAGTAGATCGTCTGAAGTACAGCCTTTGCTAATAATATCATATGGAAGAAAAGCTTAAGGAAAGGAGTAGCCAAGTAGACATCTGGGGTAGAACATTCCTGGCAGAGGAAACAGAAAGTGCAAAGTCCAGAGGTGGAAGCCTTCTTGGAATGCATAGGTATGGAAGCCAGCATGTTCTTTCTTAATTCTTTAGTTATTAAATCCTATCAACTAATTTTTCAAACATAGAGGCATACAGTTTCACATTATATTCTTTTATTAGCTTATTTTTCATACTTATCTGGCATTTTAGTCCCTTTTCATTCAAAATATTATTAATTGGTGCATTGTAAGATTTATTCTTAGAACATATTGTCAGAAATTTGACATTTCAATAATATTTCACAGAAAAAATCTTTTAATCCCCTATGTCATTCTTAGCTTTTCATTTCAAAAACTTCTGCTATTACATGTATTTATGTATCACTTTTTACTTAGTTTGAGATTTTCTGAGTTTATCTCAAAGTTATGTTAGATATTCTGTCAATTGTACAATGCATATAGCATCTCTTACTGGACCAAGGATTGACCTCACCCTTGCCCACACCTGTCCCCCACCCCCTGCCTGCCATTCATCCCTCCACATGACTCCTTGGAAGCATGCCCAGCTTTAGGTGCTATAACCTTGAATGTTGCCTACCCGGGATACATCTTGTTTTGAGAAAGGAGCACATACCCAGATGCTTTTCCTAAACTTGCCTCTGGTTTTCATCCACCTTTATCTCCCAGTCCTATATAATCCAAGGAGAAGTTGTCATAGTTGTGGTCATATCTAGTGAACTTCTTATCATCATCTCATAATTTGTAACAAATTTCACTGTCTATTGCCAGGGAAAGGAAGCTCTCTGGAAATCAGTTCCCTTATAATTTATAAGGACAGAATACCCTGGCATCTAGTACCCCTGTCTTCGGAATCCTACCAAGCCCCATTGTGGGGCAGTTGGGTGCAGTCCTGGCTGGATCCCCCCTACTTCTTTTGGGGTGAGTCCTGCTGCTGGTTCAGCAGGACACAGCACCAATGTTTAGAATGTTTTTCAGGTATGAATAAATAAGACTGTAAATTATCATCAAATGCCTATTTAACCACTTCTCACACTTTTGACAAATAATACTTCATCGTTAACTTTCAAAAATTTTCTGATATTTTCTGATGCCATCTCATTGCCTACATAATTTATATTCCCTGACTATTAGTAAGATGAAACACCTTTTAAATATTGATTGGAAATTCATATTTCCTTTTCAGAGAATTTTAAACATTTAAAATTAGTTAAGTTCATTAATAAATTTTTTAATTGAGTAAATATTTTTAATTAACAATTTCTCAATTTTGGTGGGGTCCAATTTATATATCTTTGTTTTTCTGGTTAGTACATTTTATGTCCAGAATAAAAGAATCTGCCTAAACCAAGGTGTTCCAGGTATTCTCCTATTTTTTTCAGGGAATTTTATAGTGTCACATTGTACATTTAGATCTAGATACATCTGAAATTGGTTTGTGAACAGCATAGTCTTTTTCATATGGATATTCATTTGTCCCAAAGTAGTTTATTGGAAAGACCACCCTTTCCCCCACTACATTGCAGTGGTAAATTTATCATAATTCTGTTGATGGGATATATGTCAGTCTGACTCTGGATACCAGATTCTGTACCATTTTTCTATTTGATGAGCATAGCTTTATAAATTTTGCTATCTAGTGGAGTAAGTTCTCCAGTTTTGTTCTTCTGGTCATGGTAGTTTTGGTGCTAGATATTTATATATTCATTTTAGAAACATCTTGTCAATTTACACAAAAACAAAAGCTGCTAGTATTTTATTAGGAGTCACAGATCTATTTAGAAAGAATAGAAAACTTAACAATATTGTAACTTCTAATTTATGAAAATGCTGTAACCTCAGTTTATGTTAAGTCTGCATTAATTTATCTGAACAATATTTTGTAGTTTTCAATATAGAGGTTTTGCAAATTTTCAATTAGATGTATGTCTAGATATTTAGAGCTTTTGATGCTACTGAAATTTTTATGATTTTTAAAATTTTATTAAATTATCTCTGTGTGCTAATTAATTCTAATAGTTTGAATGTAATTTTTTTCAATTTTTATACTCATCCATGTCATCTATTTCCAAATTTTAAAACTTGATTTTAGGGTTTTTTTTCATTGTTTACTTCACAGTTGAATAAGGCATTGATAGTGGTCATTCTTGTCTTATTCCTCAACTCACAGAGGAACTATTTCATGACGTAGATACTCTTTATCAGATGAAAGGTTTCCTTCTTATCTGAGAATGCTGAATAATTTAGTGGTTTCATCAGGAATGGACATTGAACTTTATCAAATGTTTTTATGTATCTATTGAAATGATCAAAGTTATTTTTCTTTTTGCTATGTCAGATTTTGTCATTGAGGTCATATTGGCCTTATAGAACAAAATAAAAAATGTTAACTCTTTTCAATTTTCTGAAAGATTTTGTGATAAAATTTTAAATAAGACATTAAGGATGATGAAACTTAACATCAAGGGCTTATTAGTTTGTAGTCATAAGCTAAGCACTTTATATGAATCCTTTACTCAACAATATTCTCATTTTATAGGTGAGAAGTCAAAGGTTCAGAGTGATGCAGCACCTAATCAAAGTCACCTCAGAGAAGGTAAAAGTACAATTAGGATTCAAACCTGACCAATCTGCTTAAGCATGAAACAATAGGCCTTCTCGTATTTAACACAAGATATGACAAATGATAAGTTCTCATGTTGGCAAAACTGTGGTAAATAAACACTGAGAGTAATAGAGCTTTACATAATAACTTTAGAAAGGAATTTGGAAATACTAAAAACCTGTAAAAAGTGTTTTCATAGCCTAAGCTCAATAACTCTAGCTTTCTTAATTTTATTTGAAAGAAAATTTAAAATGCAGAAAAAGTGATGTTTAATCTGTACTCCTATGGGTATTACTGAAAAAATATCCAAAAGGAGGATAAGAGAACTCAGAAATTACAAAACAAAAATTGTGGTCTTACATTTATTTCTAAGTACTTATAAATGTGCAGCAAAGATTTTAATAATAAATTTTAATAACCAGGGCCACCTTATGACTTTCTCAGTTACTGTTGCAAGGTTATTTTAGAGATTTTTAAAAAGACTTCTCATGATTGTGAGAGGTGGTTTGATAGTTCTTGCATACCTGAGATGTGATGATAGGTCTGAATTTTTAACATAAAGATAAAATAAACACTGGCTCCTAGTTTTCTGGGATGTCTACATCAGAGAATCATACATATAATTTTCTTTTTAATTTTCTGTTTCTCTTTCAGAAATACATGATAGCTAGGGAAACATTTCTCCAGATATGTCTCTCAGACCAGCAACCTTAGCACAACCTGAGAGAGTGTTAGAAATTCAAGTACCTGGTCACCACCAGGACCCACTGAATCTGAGTTTCTGACAGGGTGCATAAGTTCCGGTAATTCAAAGGGCCATCCAGGTGACTCACAGATCTATTAAAGCCTGAGAGCACTGAGTGAGGGATACCCACACCCTGCCTTACTGAACTCTTCCTCCTCTGTGAAGTCTCGATGACCCCAAGTCCCAGGTGCCATGCTGGTAGAGTAAATGAGATATAGTTATCATTCAGTTCAGGCTTCCATTAGGAAAAATGCCAAAAGAACTAGCTTCTCAGGAGAAAACATGTTTTAAAAGATCTGTTTTATTATATGTGATAAAGTTCAGCAATGGTAATCAGCTTTGACAGCTGACCACACACCGAGAACCAGCTGTGGTGAGTTTTCCAATCTTGGATAAGGAAAGAGGGAAAGATTTTATGGAAACTAACAGAATCCTATAATCATCAAACTGAGTTTTAAAAAGCACAATTGTTATTTCTAACAGGGATGGAAGTATACTTCCCTGAAAACGAGGAGATTAACCAAATCATTTGTCTGAATTTATATAAATGTATTACTATAATGAACCACATTAAGGGAAACAAGTAAATTGGAAAATGTTAATATTTTATATCTGTATAAAAATACTCAGTAAAGTAGCTGTGAAACATTTCTTCAAATAATCCCTCATATCATGGAGAGAAATATCATTGGATAGATATGCTTCCGTGTAATTGTGGCTTTTAAAATACCCAAGGTTACTGCTTGCTTTTCACAAATGCTGATAGATTTTATGTGTGAGGAAGTGGTGGTAATTGGAAAGGCCAATTCTCTTACTTAAGTACTCTTTTATTTTTTCTATAAAATGGATATCAAATTCCTTAACTCATAGAAGATAAAAAATGCTTGTGTGGATTAAATAATATGTAGTTTGAGTATGGTGTCTGTCTCATAAAAATGAGCACTCAAAATTGTTTAGTTTTTTGACTTCCCTGTCTATTGATAATTGCTTGTACATATTTGTCAAAATAAATATTTACTGAACCAAAATCAAAATTAAGTATGGACAATAATGCTATTTTTCATCTTATCAGTTCCATGAAAAGGGCAAAAATCAGGACATTGAAAGGAAGACATGAACGGAAGAGAGAGACACATCCTTGCTCTCTCATTCCTCCTGCTTTTTATCCAGTGTGAGACTTTGATCAAAATGAATAAAGTTGGTGGGGGTGACTAGATACATTAATCTTGTGGTTCATATTGACAGTGAGAGAAAAGAAGCAAATTTGGCAGCCAAAACAAAAGCTTAAAGTCTTTTAGTTAATTTTTTGTACATTTAAACTGGAGACCCCAACAAGTCAATAGGATGTAGAAACGGAGTCCTCAGATGCTAGCTTCATTCTTCACAGAAGAGAAGGGAGGGAGGCAGCATAAGAATGCAGGGCCAGCAGGAGGGATCGATACTACACATTAGAAAAAGAACCGAATAAAAGAGGATGTTAATTGATTAACCAAAGTCTCTCCCAGATCAGTATGGAATGGGGTGGGGGTGCTGGTCTCAAATTAGGATTCTCAAAGTTATGATTTCTAAGATTTCCCAGAGTTTAGATTAAAGCCTGGAAAGACACTGGTGCAGCAGTTTTCCAGCTGTTGTATAGATCTCACAAAGAATGAAAAAATACAGGAATGTGCGCAACTCATCATGAAGTAATACATCAACACTCATATTCTGATGAGTATTTTAATGAGGGTAGAACTCATTTTTTCTTTTTTTAAATATATAGTTTTTTGAAGTATATCATTCACACATGAACATACATAAACAATAAGTGCATAGTAAAAGTTGTGAACTTACAAAATAAACATGCATAACATCAAACAAGGGTCACATACATCACCCCTCTACCAATATCTTCCATTGTTGCGAAGCATTTGTTACCAACTATTCAAAATCCTACTCAAATTATTACTACTAACATGAGCTAAATATGAAGAATAAACTCACGGAGTTAAAATGAGGGTAGAACTCCTTTAATGAGGGGAGAGAACTTGGCCACATCCACAAAGGCCAAGCACTGCACAAGGAACCTAAACTTGATTTCTCCCTTCTCTGAAATATCACTCTATATCACTTCACATTCTCTCTCTCAAGTTGCACACTGAATATTTGAATATTTTCCTTCCACTTTTAAGACCATTTCAAAACAATCGCTATGTTTTTTTTTCTTTTGGCAAATACATTTGCATGCAGTAAACCATCAATAAATATTTAATTACCTGAACTGGAGATAAATAATGTGAAGGGAAGTTGAATAAAATGAATATTGAAATGAAAAGTTGGTAGATACTCCAGGCAAACAGAATACTCACTGAATCTGAAAGTGACATATAATTATTTTTTTTTTGAAATAGTGTTTTGTTCTAGATTTCGATGAGATTAGCATAAAGAAAATATTAATTGGAAAGAGAATAGCTCTATACCATTATATGTTGAGGCCACAATTACAGGGGACTCTCGCTATAAAAGCAGAATTGTTGGGCAGGAAAGGACCTTATATATAGCACTGTTCAATCAACCAACCCATGTTTCAATTTGCAATGACGTATTTCCTCTAAAGGTCATTCCATTTGCAAAAGTAGAGCAATGTACCGTACACAAATGCAACCCATCCAATTTCAGAAACCTCTGTCCTAGAGCTAATCAATTCCTTTCTGCTTTTGACTTAAAGGAAAATGATGGGCTTCACCTGTGGAAATGGAATAATGATGTCTGCGCTTCAGATGTAAGCATTTTCCAGGAGGTCCCCTGATTTTGATCACACGTGGACTCAGCTATAGCTACTGGTTTACTAGTGTAGACTGAAAGCTCCATGAATAAAAGACACACTTCCCTTCATTTTAGGATCCTCAATACCTAGGGCACAACAGATCCGTAACAGGTCCTCAATAAGGAATTTCTAAAGAAACAATAAAGAATAAGCAAATGGATGTTTACGTTAATTTCTTTGTCCCGCATTTCCCATTTTTCTCTTATCTTCAAGCCACCACCTCTTCATTTACTAAATTCAAAATGGTTCTGGAAAATGTAACCACAATGAATGGATTCCTCCTGATGGGGTTTTCTGACAACCCTGAGCTGCAGATCCTACACGCCTTGCTGTTCTTGGTGATGTACCTATTGGCCTTGGCAGGTAACCTCATCATCATCACCATCACCACACTGGACCAGGGGCTCCAATCCCCAATGTATTACTTCTTGAAAAACCTCTCCCTCCTGGACCTCTCCTTCATTTCCGTCATGGTCCCACAGTCCATTGACAGTTCCCTGAAGGGTGATAGCCATATTTCCCACGGTCAGTGTGTGCTTCAAATTTTCTTCTTCACCTCATTGGCCTGGGCTGAGGTGGCCATTCTCAACACGATGTCTTATGACCGCTATGCAGCCATCTGCTTCCTGCTGCACTACAAGCTCATCATGGATCCTGGTACCTCCCGGGGGGCTGTGGCAGCTATGTGGCTGAGTGGGGCTGCCTCTGGAATCTTGTTTACATCAGCCACATTCTCCATCACATTCTGCATGACCAAAATCATCCACCAGTTTTTCTACGACGTGCCCCAGCTGCTGAAGCACTCCTGCTCCAATTATATTGGAGTGAACTGACATGATTGTTTTACTTTTTCTGAAGGGGTTCATTTGCTCCATCTCCATTGCCCTTTCCTATAGTCACATCTTCTCCATAGTTCTAAAGTGCCCTCTGCTGAGGGCCTATCCAAGGCCTTCTCTACCTATTTGCCTCACCTCTTTGTTGTTTCATTTTTTCTTGCCACCAGTTCCTTTGAGTTCCTAAAACCAACTTCAGATTCTCCAGCTGCTTCTGGTCTTATGATTTCTATCTTTTATACAGTAGTGCCCCCAACACTTAACCCTATTGTCTATAGTCTGAGAAATGAAGCAATGAAGGGAGCTGTGAGAAAGTTACTGTTTGGTAGGGAATTCCCTGGGGGAAAAATCATTTTTGCCCTGTTGTGGATAACTGTCCAATATTATACACAAGGACTTCTGAAATAATGGAATTCTTTCAATATGTGGTGTTGCAGGAAAGCAATAGCATTTTTCCTATAGATTAAACATGTAATCTTTGTTATTATGGAAACTCTTCATCTGACTCCATCTGTTTAGTCATCGAATCCATTTTTTTCATTCTTTCAAATTGAGAATCCTCTACTCAAGAGATGATGTCTTGGATGGGAAATTCCCAGGGGAAAAAATATGTGTCCTGTTGAACGACTGTCCAATATTATATACAAGAAGCTTTTAAAATAATGGAATTCTTTCAATATGTGGTGTTGAGGGAAAGCAATAATATTTTTCCCTATAGTTTAAACATGTAATATAATCATTGTTATTATGCTGGAGTTTTCATATGACTCCTTCATCAATTTAGTCATTGAATCCATTTTTTCATTCTTTCAAATTAAGACAATATTAACAATTATAATTTTTAAAATATAGGTCCACAATTTCCTTTCCCTCCCAATACTTATAGATATACAGACACATGCAGACACACTGACAAACATAAGCACACTTTTTTCTTGTACTTCAAATAAACAATAATACAGAACTAAAAGATTATAGTTATTCCACAACCCCACTAACCAAAGAATTCAATTATTTTCACTTCAATCGTTTCATTTTAATGTCCATTTTAATTCTTATTTTTATACATAAGAATTTTGTATATTGGTACAAATTTATATACCAATACTATATACAGCCTCATAGTGTTACATATTCAATGGAATTATTCACATTATTCAATGGAATCCATATCATAATACATTTGGTCATTTACCATTTTCATTTGAATAAGTTATTTCCAATTTTTCAATCTCATATCTCATGATGAAAATTTGAATTTTTGCGCTGCATAATTCCATGAAAAGGGATGTTGAATCAAATAATATAAAAGATTCAAGTCTCTTGCACATATGGCCATATTGCTTTCCAAAAATATTAAATCTTTTTATGTGACTATTAGCAATGTATAGCCATACCACTTCTCCCACATGCCTCATATGATTTTATTAGTAATGCGAGACATTCAGACAGAACCTTGTAGGAGGTTGAAATCATATGAAGTGCTTGGAATTCAAAAGTGCATCAGATATACACAGCATTGGATATTGTAGGGATGTTTAATTTTTGCTATTTTTATAGCAGGAAAATTTTGCCCTTTATAATTTCTCAAATTTGTGATAGCGCAAGAGATTAAAAATGTTTCTATTACTTATACATTTCTGTTTTATATTATCAATTTTAATTTTAGATATTTATGTTTTTTCAATTTTATAAAAGCTTCATAAATATTACAATTCTGTCTTTTATAATGGCAAAAACATTTTTATCCACCCCTCTGAGTTTTTTTTAAGGTGTATTTTTTATACAAACCTTATATGAAATAAGTTGAATATAACATTTTTATAGGTGGAGACAACAAACTTAATGAGTCTAGGCTATCAGGACATAGCCATAAATCGTTCATCAGATCTATTTCTTCCAAAATTATTAGATTATTCAATCCACGTGCAATAACCCAGGTACTTTATTTTTCTCTTTGTTTTTACACATCAATTAAATATTTTAGCACAATTTCTGGCATATTTATTTTATTTAACCATTATTTTAATAAGTTTACTTTATCCCAAAAAGAGAATATCTTTTAAAATTCTATTCTTATCCTTTTAGCTATTTTTCATTAATCTGTATTTATATACTTATGCTAGTGAAATATTTTAATTATTGTTTATTGAAATAATTTGGGTAGTAGAACAAATCTTTGGCCTATAAAGTATTTTTTTATCCACTCTTATCAGTTTGATGTATCTACTTCCAAATTTTTACTACACACATGTAATAATGATTTTAAGAAAAAATGATTCATTTTCTGTATAAATAGCTTAAATATTTTATTTATTTGCAATTAAGTTTGTTATTTAAGCAAATACTTTCATTTATAAGGAATCTTCAAATGTGAATACCCCAGAAATTTTTCTAAGCCATCTGATCAGAATAACTGTCTGTGAATATTACTTTACTTTGGAAGGTATTGGCACACATATGAATTAAATTCAGAATTTTTCAAAATGAGTCTTAATTTTTAAAAAATATTCTATATTAAACTAAAAAATTTTTATCGAACTTTATTTTCCAGGAACAATAATAAATGAAACAAGGTATTTTGTAAAATGTGGTCCTGAAAAAGTCACAGTAAAAAATGAATATATACTTAAATTTCTACCTCCTCAAGACAGAGGCTACTTTTTGTTTCTCAGCCTTGGAAACAAAGTGAAGAACTATAAAGTATTTTCTTTGCCTTGTATTCTTAGTCTCAAAAATAAATTTTAAATCTCTTTATCCATTCCAGTACAGATTGTGTTTGTTTTATACATCATTCAATCATTCAAAATTTAGAAACTAACTTACAAAATTTATGCTCTTTAAAATTATATAGTTTGATTTCACCAGTAAATACTACAAGTTTTGTTGTCTGTACCAAATAATATTTTGCTAATTCTCTTTGTGAAAGTGACTCACTTTTCTCAATAGACATATTCTATGATTTTACATTTAAAGTAGATAATATATTCCACAGGGCAGGTGGAAGAAACTGTCTTGCTTGCCCTTGTATATACTTTCTGTTTTTTGGGATGGGTGTTGTCCATCATCATCCTTTTGTTAGTAGTCCTGGGCAAGCCCAGTGAACTGGAGAGTAGGTGTTGCAACTCTTTTGAGATTCAGGGCTCAACCAGCATATGAACAGACTGAAGATTTAAGTCTATGAGACATATATTTAATGAGTACAATGCTAATTAAAGGTTCAAATAAAGGTGGCAGAAGACCCATGTGTACAGAAATTATAAATGAGTCTAACTGTTACATTGGGGAGCATATATTCCAAGGTAAGGCCCACTGACAGGATGTCAAATTCCTAAGATTGTCTGCCCTGCCTATAGAGTCTAGATGTCTCTAGAGCCCTCAGGAGCTCCCTTGCTTGAGGCACTGTTTCCCATGGCAGTCAATGAGATCCTGCTGAGATGTACATAAGTGCAACCTCCCAGCTCATTTATATTTAATATTTCCCCTGTTTGATCAAAGTTTTTCCAAATGCATTGCTAGTTGTTGCTTGGTAATAATACCTCAGTGCCAGGGAGGCTTATCCACAGGAGTTATGTCCCATGCCAGGGGGACGGTAGTAAGCTTATATGCTGAGTTTGGCTTAGAGATAGGCCACATTTGAGTAACAAGGAGGCTTTCAGGATGTAACTCTTAGGCAAAATTTAATACTAGGCTAAGTTTCAAATTAACAAGAACAAGGTTCATAAGTACAACCATCAACCATCAAGAGGCATATTGTTCTGCCTCTTTCACTAGGCACTGCCCATGTGCTCCAGGGATTCTTGCTGCTCTATTAGAAGATGTGGCAGGACTTCCCAGGATGGGAACTCAATATTCTTTAGATTATTGTGTGTGTCTCCACCCACCAAGAAAACACCCCATGACAACGTGAACATATTCATATGCCATAGAGGCATGCCCAAGGTGCACCACCCTCCACACATCCTTCTATCATTGACACACCACACCAGTGATCCTCCCCTGCCACAGTTATCAACCTTCTGCAATCCAAACCTCACCCAAAACAGAGCCAAAAATATTAATAGATGAAAAGAATAAGAATATAAATAATAATAATAAAATAAAATACAAAAATTTTAAATTGAAAAAATTTCTTTGTGTCTTTCATCACTGTAAGATCTGTTATCTTTTATGTACAGTAACAATTTCTCCCATAAGTTTCCCCAGTGTCTTCTTTTTTTCTTTATTTTCAAAGATGCTTTAGGTTACAGAGAGTTCCATCCACCTTCCCTATGGGACTTAAGGCCCTCTCAATCAGAAACAGTGGGCATCACCATCCTGAAATTCTCAAGTTTGAGGAATGAACAAATATAAGGGGGCAACAAAACTATGGACTTGAGTAGACATATTATTCTAGTAATGAAAGAACTTATAACATTGATCTAAAGGCAGTGGCCACCAGATGTTCTGAGGGGAGGCAGAGGGAAGAACTGGTGGAACATTGGGCATTTTTGAGACATTGGAATTGTCCTGCATGACAATTTGACAAAGCATATTGTCAAATCCTATAAAATTGTGCGGTGCGAAGTGTAAACTATAATATAAACCATAGATCATGGTTAGTAGCAATGCTTCAATATGTGTTCATCAAATGTAATAAATGCACCATACTAATGAAAGATATTGTTAATGGAGGAAAGTGAGGAAGGGGTAGGGGGTAGAGTAAATGGGAATCCACCTATATTTTTTATGTAACATTTATGTAATCTAAAACTTCTTTCAAAATAAATTTTTTAAAATAAGAAAAAAAAAAGAAAAGATAAAGTAGGTAATATATATCTAACTCGTGTTCTGTTCATGTTAGTGTACGTTGCAACTACCAAGCATCACTGAACAGCATCTTAAATTATGGGAATTCCCACATGTCCAATATTAATTCCCAAGATAGAAACTCCCTTTCAGCTTGAAAGCAGAAATATGTCCTGGGTACAAAATTTAGATGCTGCAGCCTTAGGTGTCAATTTAAAGAAGAGCACTGTGAGAAAGCAGAGACTATGTGGAATCCCATGCTGTGGAGTGTGTTGGTCAGAATCCACTTGGTGGAACATCAACACTGGGGTCTTGATGCAGTGTGCAGCTTCCACAGTGGAACCTGCAGTGTTTGTGTCCAGCAGTGTCCAAGCATGATTATCATTCCTTCCAGGAGACTTTGTGATGTTCCCAATGTTCATTAATATGTTTATTTATTCTTAATAGAATTAGGATTGTTTCTGTAAGTTGCCATTAAGAAACCTGAGAGATAAAATCATGAAAAAGGAATGCACTTTATATCCTTGCTTAAGTTTATTCCTAAATATTTGATTGTTTTAGTCACATTATAAATGGAATTTTTTTCTGATTTCATCCTCAGATTGCACATCAGTAGTGTATGGAAATGCTATTGATTTTTGCATATTAACCTTGTATCCCACCACTTTCCTGAATTCATCTATTAATTCTAGTAGCTTTGCTGTGGATTTTTCAGGATTTTCTGGATATATGATCATGTCATCAGCAAATAGTGAAAGATTTATTTCTTCCATTCCTATTTGGATGCCTTTTATTTCTTTGTCTAGCCTAATTGCTCTATCTAGAACTTCTAGCACAATATGGAATAAGAACGGTGACAGTGGGCCTCCTTGTCTTGTTCCTGATCTCAGCAGGAAAGCTTTCAGTCTTTCACCATTGAATACAATGCTAGCTGTAGGTTATTCATATATACTCTTTACCATATTGAGAAAGCTGCCTTCTTTTCCTATCTCTTCTAGTGTTTTTATCAAGAAGGGATGCTGTATTTTGTCAAATGCCTTTTCTGCATCAACCAAGGCAATCATGTGATTTTTCTTCTTCAATTTATCAATGTGGGTTATTACACTAATTGATTTTCTTGTGTTGAACCACCCTTGCATTCCTGGGATAAAATCCACTTGATCGTGGTGTATAATTCTTTTAATGTGCTTTTGGACTTGGTTTGCAAGTATTTTGTTAAGGATATTTGCATCCATATTCGTTAGATATATTGGTCCGTAATTTTGATTTTTTGTACTATCTTTACCTGGCTTTGGTATTAGGGTGATGATGACTTCATAGGATCAGTTTGGTAGCATTCTTTCCTGTTCAATTTTTTGGAAGAGCTTGAGCAAGATTGGTATTAGTTCATCTTTGAATGATTGGTAGAATTCACCTGTGAAGCCATCTGGTCCTGGGCTTTTCATCTTTGGGAGGCTTTTGATGAATGTTTCAATCTTTTCACTTGTGATTGATTTGTTGATGTCTTCTATTCTTTAAAGTCAGTGTAGGTGGTTCAAGTGTTTTTTTAGGAATTTGTCCATCTCATCTACAATTTTTTGTTTTTGGCATACAGTTGTTCATAGTATCCTCTTATGATCTCTCTTATTTCTACGGGGTCAGTGGTAATGTCCCCCTTTCATTTATGTTTTTATTTACTTGTGTCTTCTCTCTTTTTTTCTTTGTCAGTCTAGCTAAGGGTTTGTCAATTTTGTTAATCTTGTCAAAGAAACAACTTTTGGTTTTGTTTATCCTATTGTATTTTTGTTCTCAATTTCATTTATTTCTGCTCTGATCTTTACTATTTCCTTTGGCTTGGTTTGGGATTAGTTTGTTGTTCTTTTTATAGTTTTTCCAGGTTTGCAGTTAGATCTTCAATTTTAGCTCTTTCTTTGTTTTTAATGTAAGCATTGAGTGCTATAAATTTCCCTCTCAGGACTGCCTTTGCAGTGTCCATTAAGATTTGATATTTTGTGTTTTCATTTTCATTCATTTTCAGATATTTGCTGAATTATCTTGCAATTTCTTCTCTGACCCACTGATTGTTTAAAAGTGTGTTGTTTAATCTCAATATATTTATGAATTTTCCTTTTTTCAGTCCATTATTGATTTCCAGTTTCATTCTGTTATGATCAAAGAAAGTGTTTTGTCTAATTTCCATCTGCATAAAATTATTGAGACTTGTCTTGTGATCCAACATATGGACTATCTTGGGAAAGGATCCATGAGTGCTTGAAAAGAATGTATATCCTGCTGTTCTCAGGTGCAATACTCTATAGATATCTGTTAGGTTTAGTTCATTTATCATATTATTCAAGCTTTCTGTTTCTTTATTTATCCTCTGTCCAGATATTTATCCAATACTGAGAGTGGTGTATTGAAGTCTCCAAATATTATTGTAGAGACGTCTATTTCTCCCTTTAGCTTTGACAGTGTGTGCCTCCTGAATCTTGGGGCACTGATGTTATTTGTATAAATATTTAGAATAGTTATTTCTTCTTGTTGAATTGCCCTTTCTATTAATTTATAGTGACCTTCTTCATCCCTTATAATAGTTTTGCATTTAAAATCTATTTTTTCTGATATTAGTGTCACTACTTCAGCTTTTTTGGTTACTATTTGCATGGAATATCTTTATCCAACCTTTCACTTTTAACCTGGTTGTGTCCTTATATCCAATGCAAGTCTCTTGTAGACAACATATAGATGGATCTTATTTTTTTATCCCTTTAACAGTCTGTCTTTTGATTGGGGAGTTCAAGCCATTAATATTCAATGTTATAACTGTAAAGGCATTACTTGCTTCATCTATTTTGACTTTCACTTTTGATTGTAATATCATACTATAGTCTATCTTTTTTACCCTTTCTAATAATCTTTATTTCTACATTCTTCTCCACATTTTTCATCCTTGCTTTTTCCTTTCAGGCTTAAGCACTCCCTTTAGTAACTCTTGTAATTTTGGTCTTTGGTAACATATTCTATCAGTTTTTGTTTGTCTGTGAAGATGCTAAACTATCCCTCATTTTTGAAGGACAGGTTTGCTGGATACAGATTTCTTGGCTGGCAGTTTTTCTCTTTTAGTACCTTGATACATCATACCACTTTCTTCGCACCTCTATGGTTTCTGCTGAGAGGTCAGTACTTAATCTTATTGACTTACCCTTGTATGTGATGCTTTGATTTTCTCTTGCTGCTTTTCAAATCTTCTCTTTATATCTGAAATTTGTCATTCTGAACACTAGGTGTCTTCAGAAAGGTCTATTAGTGTTTATTTTGTTTGGAGTGTGTTGTCCTTTATGGATATTGCTATTTATGTCGTTCATAAAAGTTGGGAACTTTTCAGTCATTATTTCCTCAAATATTCTTTCTGCCCCTTTTCCATTTTCTTCTACTTCTCAGACACCAGTAATGCATTTGTTTTGCATTTTACTTTATCATTCAATTCCCTGAGACCCTGTTCCATTTTTTCCATTCTCTTCTCTTTTTTTTCTCTTGTCTTTTCCAGTTCAGATGTTCTGTCTTTAAAATCACTAATTCTGTCTTCAAGCAACACAAATCTGTTCTTATGTGCCTCTAATGTATTTTTAATCTCATCCATCATGTCTTTCATTCTCATAAGTTCTGTTACATTTCTTTGCAGGCTTTCAAATTGTTCTTTATATTTTCCCAGTCTCTTCTTAATATCCTTTATCTCTTTAGTCATATTTTCTTTGAATTCTTTTAGTTGATTTAGGAGAGTTGTGTGATTATCATTGATTAACTGTCTCAAATCCTGATTCTCTTCAAGATATTTCGCTTGTCCCTTTGGCTGGGCCATCTCTTCTTGTTTTCTAGTATGGCTTGTAATTTTTTGCTAATGTCTAGGTATCTGATATGTTGGTGCATTTACTCTGATGGCCAATTTCTCTCTTGCCTATTGTTTTTATTTTTTCACAGGTATTCTTTGATATTTGGTTCAACTCATCCTACATTCTTAAAATTGCCCTTTTTAAGTTATGAAAATCATGCCAGGTACTCACTAATGGGCTGCAGACTTTCTCCCAATGGTGGGATAAAGAGAGCTTTAAGCAGTTTCTGTCCATGCAATTTCCAGACCGGCCAGCAGATGGTGCCTGTTGGCACACGTTTCAACAGAGGTGTATCTCTCTTGGTTTTCTTCCTCTGGCCAGAGCCAAGATTCAAAGTGGGCTCCACTGGCCAAATTCATTAAAGAACAGCACCCCCACTCCCCTTCCCTTATCCTTTGTAACAGCTGGCAGAGAGGAAGATGTCTGCTCCCGCCTCAGTCAGCTGAAATGAGCCAGGGGTTTTTCCCCTGCTGAATATCATGGAGATGGGGGAGGGCAGCCCTTCCTGGCAGCTGGGAGGTTTAGTAACTCACAGTTTGTTGTTTTGGGTTCTTAGTGTCTCTGTCTCTCACTCTCCTGGGAGTTGTGTATCACTGTACTGGTCTGCTGACCCCCAAACAGTTCCCTCAGGCAGCTTTGAGCTCTTTCTCAGTTGTTTTTGTGAGAGTGCTGAGCCTTGTCTGCCTAATCCAATGCCATCTTCAGACTATCTGCTCCTAATATGTTTAATTTTTGCTAAACCAATGCATGTGGAATCATATTCCAATGTTTTAAAATTTGAATATCTGTGATTTCATGAAGCTGAACACATTTGTATTTTTAATGGTTATTTGATTTTTTTTCTCTGTGAATTGTCTGTTTAAGATTGTTTGTCAACTTTTCCAAAATTTTTTACTGATTTATGGTAGCCCTTTTTTATATGTTTTTGTTCTTTGCCTTAGAGAGAATGCAGGAGCTACACTTTCTGTGATGTATGTTTCCTATGTTGCCTTATTTTTAACATCATTAATGGAGTTTCATGCAGAATTTTTTTTTTTAATTTTTACATTAATGTGGTTCAAATGTGACTTTCTTTTCTCAATGACTCTAAATTGTTGTGCCATGGAGATATTCTCCTATAGATTTTTCTAAGTGTCTAAAATTTTTACTTTATATTTTCAAGTCACCAATTCATCTGTCATTTTCTGAGAGGAGGAGAGATGATGGGAAATTTTTATCTAGTCTTATCTTTAAAAAAAAAATAAAGTAGCAGTCAGTTTTTCCAGCACTGATTTTTCTCCATCTGAAATGTTGTGACACCTCTATCAAATTTCAGGATGTTGAATAGAAGTGGATATGTTTATAAACCACCTAAGCTGTTCTCTTGGCGTCATTGTAAATATTTATGCTGGTAACCTAAGGTTTTAATCATAATAGCTTTGACAAGATATGAGGAATGGAAAGTTCCTTTCTCTTCACCTATTTGTTTTTTATTAAGTTGTTTAGATATTACATAACTCCCTGTTCCTTTGTGTTAATTTAGAATCATCTTTTCAATTTTTGTTAAAGAGAAAATCTTTTGGATTCTGATAAATAGTAATCCTTGAACAAGTGCCAAACTGCAGGAGAGCAGAGTAAAATTCTGGACATACATGATTGGGGTTTGCAGACTATGATTCTCATCGTCACAGGTTATGTCTGTTGTTCCTTTGAAAGGACTATATACTTATTTAGAAATCTTATTAGCCATGGGCATCTATATCTATCTATCTCTCTATTTCTCTATCTCTCTATCTCTCTGTCTCTCTATCCCTCAATCATCCATCCATCCATCATTTCTAACATCTATTGAGATTATATTTGCTTACAAATATTTAAATAATTTTCATATCAATCAAATGAAGTTTTTATTATTCATGATTATTATCATCTACAGTTTATAGAAGAGGAAACTGGGGACCAGAAAGGCCAAGTAACTTGACCAAGAAAACAGTGCTAAATGGTAACAGAAACAGGATTCAAATCTCTGGCAGCCTGTCTCCAGAATCTGTGATTTTCAACGTATATGCATATATAAAGTAATCATCATTGAGAAGGTTTGTGGCTCAGGAGGTTTTAAGAACAATCTGTTGGTTTCTCTTCCCATCATAGCCAGGATTTACTCTGAGCTCAAGGAAAATTTAGGAAAAATAATTTCTGAGGTATCATCATCTTTTCTGTCAGTTTGCAGTTTGCCTGCAAGTGATAATCTTTTCCTGAACACCCGATTATGGAAAACCCCTTGTTATCATGTCTTTTGAAAAATCCAGCCTGATAATCTTTGTCATTGAATTGTGGCTTTTTGTCCATTCATATTTATTATAATTATTATGCATGAAAATTTTATGAACCAATGTTTACTCAATTTTGCTCTTCAATTTTCTTCTTTTAGGTTTTACCCATGAAATTGTAACCTACATTTTCTTTTGTATGCTAGGTTTTTTTAAAAAAGCATACTACTTATTTCTCTTTTTACACCAGCAAATATCATCAGGTTTTATAGAGTGAATGCTTATTTAGATTTACCAGTCATTGACCACTGTTTTTGAGTTTATTTCTTCTTGCATCTCTCACATTTCACCTGATATATCTTTCCTTCTATTTGAATTACATCATTTTGGATCTCTTTTATTGAAGGCCCACATATGCTAAGTCTTATAATTTATTGTTTATCTGAAAATGTAATTATTTTATTTACATTAGAAAAATATGCAATTTGTTTTTATACCATTCTTTATGGATAGATATTAATTTTAAGTACAATGAGTGTTTCACTTCATTGACTTCTGTTTTCTGTTATTATCATAGAGATATCAGCTGGCAGTCTAACTGCTGCTCCCTTGAAGATATCCTCTCTCTTCTGCTGGCTGTTTTTAAAGCTTTTTCTGTTTTGTATTTAAGATTATTGTTTTGTTTGCTTTTCCTCATTTGAAAACTCTCAAGCAGGATCATATATCTCCCTGTGCCCAAAGGACTCAGGTTAAGCTTTATTGTCCTTTAGTATTTGAATATATTTCCCTAAGTGATAACATGTTTTGTATCTGCTAGGATTCCCAAGCATAGGTGCTGTACCTTCTCTTTCTTCCATATTCTCTTCTCCTTTCTCTTTTTGTGAAAAACACAAAGCTCTGCACAAGTTTTAATTTTTGTTAAATATAACACAGTGTTATCATAGCACACTAAAAATGAGAATAAATTAATTTATAGAAAACAAAACTTGAGAGATTAAGGCCTTTGAGAGGAGGTCTCAAGGCATCCACATCTGGAGAAATTCAGAGGGGATTCACCTTGTTTAGTTTCTAGTCAAAATCAGAAAAGGCAAAGTCTGATGATCTAAGCTCTTTGCCATATGAGACTTTGAGGAGCCAAACTCTTTGTTAATTCAAAGAGGTGATCAGTCTACAACAGGCTTGATTTTTGGATTTCCTTATGTACCAAAAAGATATCTTTATTCCAAGGTGTGCATAGTCAGGTATAAAGAGTACGGAGAATTGGCACAGTTGGTAGGTTGAACAAAAGAAATTATATTAGAAGATTTTTTTATGGAAATTATTTGAGGCCATTAGATGGAGTGAGTGACAATAACTGGGAAACCTTTTTGAATTTAGGTTGTTGTGGAAGTTACTAAGGTAGAACAAGTGGTCTTAGGGCACAAGCCATTAGCTAGAATATCTTTGAATTTCCTCATGGTTAATCATTCAGTTATTGTTTAAAGTAGGTCTAGTTGCATTTGTGCATGTATATTGTGTTTATGTTTTGTCTGTGTATGTGGTAAAGTGCACCTCCTTTATTTTAAGATTTGTTTTGTACTGAAAAGGATTTAACCAGTTCCTTAAGGATGGTTATTTGGTGTATTTTCAATCTTTTGCTGTGCCTAAGTGAATATCATGGTACATATATAATTTTTGACATGTGCAAACCATTTGAGAAACAAATGATACAAATTGGACTTCCTAGCTCAAAGTCTGTGAACATTTCATTTTTATAGTTATTGGTAAATCGTCCCATAGAGGTTGAATAAATTTGTACCTGTGCCTGTATGTAATTAACACTCTCAAGTATAAATAATGTCTTAAAGATTTCGACCTTTGTCAAAATGGTATATCACTGAAATTTAATTTGTTTTACACATTTGGATATTCTTTGCCTATATAAAATCTATTCTTTCGTAGTTTAAATGGCTTCAGTTTGGAATGTGGTGCTTCAGTTTCCCTATATTTCACTACAAACTTTTTCAGGCAAGATTTCTTCTGTTGAGATGTTGATTTTCTATTTTCCTGTTTTTCTTATTATACTTTGTTGTGGATTCAGACGTTTTCCTATTTATTCTTCATATTTGAACACACTCAATTACCTGGGACTATTTAGGAACAGGGGGTTTTTGTGGGCAGAGGGGATAAGGTCGCTCTCCCAGGTCTGAGGGTCAAGGCCCCTTTGTCCTTGCAGTCAACGTGCTTTTTTCCTACCTCCTCAGTGGCTGCCTCTTGCCTCACTCTTTTCTGATGTTTCCATAGCAACTCACAGCCTGTGGAAGATGCTCTCTTTCCAGGACTGACCATTCTGGTGTCTGCAGGGGTCTCCTACTTTCCAGCCTTCTCAAGACTTGGGTTCTTCCTTCTTGCATGACTTTCCCTTGTAATTGCCCTCAACAAGTCTGCTGTGCTGAGCTCACTCTGCCTTCATGCGGCTTGCCATGTGTGTGTTTAATGTCTTCTAAGTTCAGCAAAGGCTTAGGCAATGGAGGATCTTCTTCTTCTCCTTTTGGGCAAATGAGGACATTTGGGTCTAGGCGATGTCATGCTCCAACTAGGAATCAGGAATATTTGTGCCTCGTGCCTCCAGTAAAACAGTTTTCAATTTCTACAAATGTGTCTTTGATGGACTTTGATCCAATATATTAATTTTAATGCCATAAGTGAGACCAGACTGCGTTTTGTTCTTCTTACTTTTAAAATATGTCTTCTTTTACTATCTGACTTTATTTCTTATGTGTTCCTTCTTAGGATTCACAGCATTCTGAGCATCGTTACTTCTGTGTATCACTTAGAATATAGATATCCTCATATCACAGAATCTAGCACGTATTTCTATTTTCATAAGTATTTTGTAAATGAATAGAACTCCTCATCAATCTGCTGAACCTTGTTCACCCTTATGTCCTTCCAGATGATAAATTGATCTAACTACCCCTATACAATATACTGGAGCACATGTGCTAATTGTCACTATTTTTCTTCCTGCCAAAAAGCAATGGAGAACACAACTGCAGTGAGTGAGTTTCTTTTTTTGGGATTGCCCTGTGTTCAGAAGTTGTAGCCTGTAATCTTCACAATTTTCCTCTTTCTGTATCTGATAAACCTGTCTGGAAACAGGGCCATATTAGTGATTGTCATTTCAGAGCCAAGACTCCACTCCCCTAAGTATGTTTTCCTGGGAAACTTTTCCTGCCTAGATATCTGCTATTCTTCGGTGACCCTCCCCAAGCTCATGGCAAATTTCCTCTCCATGCACAAGGCCATATCTTTCCTTGGCTGTATCACTCAGCTGCACTTCTTCCACTTTCTGGGCTGCACAGAGGCCATCTTGCTGACCATCATGGGCTTTGACACTTTGTGGCCATCTGCTACCCACTCCACTACTCCGTCATCATGAACCCCCAGGTGTGTGCTCTGTTGGCAGCTGTGGCCTGGCTCACCAGCTTCCTTTATGCTCTGATGCATTCAGTCTGGACTGCTCACCTGAACTTTCATGTCTCTCAAAAACTCAAGTACTTCTTCTGTGATGTCAAGCCCCTCCTGGAACTGGCCTGTGGTGCCATCAGGCTCAACCAGTGGCTCGTTTCCACTGTCACTTGCAGCTTGGCCATGGTGGCTTGCTTGCTCACCCTCCTCTCCTACTTTTATATTATTGGCTTCCTTCTGCTCAAGAGCCACTCTTGCAGTATGCTCCACAAGGCTCTGTCCACCTGTGCATCCCACTTCGTGGTGGTGTTCCTCTTCTATGGGACCTACATCCCGCCCACCTCTGCCTCCTCTGTCATACAGTAGCAGTTTGTGGCTGTCGTTCACACCACTGTCACTGCATTTGCTGAATCCATTAGTATACACCCTTAGGAATAAGGAAGAGATGTTGGCCTTAAGGAAGGTCTTTAGGAGGAGCCACTTGCCTAAACACAGCCAGTGGCAACACTAGAACAAATGCAAACTGCATGTGAATTTCATGACCTTCATTTTCTCATCTGTGATAAATCAATGCATTTCTTGAATTTTATTTCTCTTTGAAGAATTTGTATCATGGTAACAGGTTCTTCACTCACACAAACCGAATGATTCATTGCTTAGTCATTTGATCATTTACTCATTCATTCAAAGTATTTTTTGAACAAGCTCTGTTCAAGGTAGACAGTGAAAAAATCCAAGATGACATGCCATGAGGACATGCCTCTAAGTTTTAGTTGAGGGGACAGACAATCAAGGCATTGATGAGTAAATGCAAGGCAAGGAAGAAACAACTTGCCAAGGTGGGTACACTTTTGTACGGTCAGGTCAATGAAGCCCTCTCTGAAAAGGTTACATTTGAGTAGACATTCAAAGGAAACAGAGCACTGAGTCCTGCAGTTATCTGAGGAGGTAGCAGTCTATGCGAGACCACAGCAAGTGATTGAGCCCTGGGGAAGCGTGTGCAGCTGCCTGCAAGGCAAAGCAAGAGCACGACGGCCTGGAGAGCAGTGGGTGCTTGAGAGAATGCAGGAGAACACAGTGATGGATGGTGATCATGTCAAGGACTTCTTTTGGTTTGTGTATTTTCATATTTGTTCTAAGTGATAAAAGATGACGTGGAGGCGTTTGAGCAAAGAAACGACTTGACACAACTTCCGTGCTTAAAGAACCACATCTGTGCTGGGTTGAGAAGGAGAGTAAGGGAGCAAGGATAGAGTCCACTAGGAGTCCCTGAATATCTTGTAGCGAACAACTGAGGGAGGCTTAGACCAGAGTGACGTGGTTGGGGCAGAGAAGTAATTAGATTCTGGATAGATTTGGAACCCCTGACTTTGAATATTTGCTGACAGCTTATGTGTGTGGATGCAAGTCAGGTATCAAGAATGAGCCTCAATTGTTATTTATCTGTATTAACCCTAAAGAAATATGCATATTGTAAGTATATTAGGCTGTGGACAGCAAGGGTGTGATGGAGGTTTGATTTGCTTTACTCATAATGGAAACGGGTTGAATTTAGTTATTCTTTCCTGTTACTTGTCCTCTTTATGCTCAGAACCTCCATTTTAAAACCTTAACCTTGAGACAAGGATATAGTCATTGCTATCAAAAACAACTTTTATTTGTGACAATGTAACTTATCAGGGTATGATAGAATTAACCTTTTTAGGTAATAACAGTAATAAATAAAACTTAGTCTTCACCCTTGGGGAATTTATACATTACAAAGAAGAATCAGATAAGAATAGAAACCACAATCAAGTGAGGCACACTATGACAGCCGAAGAAGATGCTACAGAGGGTAATGGAGATAAAATCTAGGATGAATAGAAAGTGTTCATCTAAAGTGGAAGCAATGCTCTATTTGATACCCAATACCGTTATCACAATTTTATAACAGAATACGTGAACTGGCTTGCAAGATATTAGAGTTGTGAAAATAATCAATAATGTTAATAATGATGAGAAACTCACATATACATTTGATCTCAGAACTGTCTTCAGATATACTGATTGTATCTTTACACACAAGCAGCTGAAAACTTGGCACTTATTTGGTGGTTCAGTGTACACGATACCACATGAAAAGCTCAAGTGTTTACTTTTTCCAGTAGATTTATTGATCTGCACAGATATTTGAACATTTCTAGGTCTTCTGTCTTTCTTATTCACTACTTAACATACTGTTTCTATATCTCTGTCTCTTTCATTCTCTGCATCTTTTGGTGTCTCTTTATTGCTCTTTCTTTCTCAAATACACCGTACTCATTTTTATACATGCCTTAGCCAGAATTTATGATAATAACCTGATGTGGGTGCTTCTAACTAATTATTGATGGAGAGGGAATTTGTACAGCCATAGAAATGTGATTTACAGAACTCTGTGGAGGTTTGCTAAATGTTCTAGCCTTTATCTGAACTCTAGTGATAAGAAAAAATGAATCTTTACTTATATGAAAATATAATTTTATACCCAACTCTGTTTTTTTTCACTTGAAAAGGAGAAGAAGGTCTGAAGAAAATCTTTTACACTTTCAACATAAATATAAAGTTTCTGAGTACTTTTATGCAATCTGTTGCTTATATATATTTCATTTCTTTACCACACAAGAGATTTAATATATATTTTTCAGCTCAAAATTTATGTATATAGTAAAAGGAGATATTGAGTTTTAAAAGCCATTTATAACAGGTACATGCTCCCAATCGATTTCATTGCACACATACTTGAAAAGGTTCATGGACTCAGGTGGAATGCATCTGGCCCATAAACACTGGGTTTCTTGCATAGTTGCATGAGTGATGACGATTCTAAGCTTCATCAACTATGGATATTTTCCCACAAATTCATTTGTCTGGATCTTCTAGAACAGTACTAGCCAAAAGAACATTTTGAGAAGATGGAAATGCTCTAGCACTGGGCTGTCTTCTATGGTAGCCACTAGTCACACAGCTGGTCAGCACTTCAAATGTGGCTGACTCAAATGTGAATGAGGAACTGAAGATTTAATTTTCTTTAATTTTAGTTAATTTAAACCTGTGGATAGGGGCTACCATATTAGACAATGTCACTCTAAAATATCAGGATAGTACAGACCTAAACAACATTAGCAGTAAAATTAGTGATAACTAGTGGCTGTGAGTCCCAATAATTATATCCACAATGGTAAAGGACATTGTTCTATGGCTTCAGATTATTATCTCTTTGCTTCCTGATAAAAATCCATGAGGAGGTAGGTGGTCCTGGGATGGTGTAGGACCACTGGATAGTGCCAAGGGCTCATGTGTTGTGAATTAACAGGCTTTGGATAGAATGGATAAATCTCCTCCTCCACAAAAAGGCATGAAGGTGGAGTAGAAGAATGGGATTTAAATATGTAGAGATATTTTGTCAAATATGCCTCTGAGCTTGGAGCCTCAGAGCCTTATGACTTTGTCTAGACCACAGCTATGGAAGTGAGTCATCTTATGCCAGATCCTAGGTAAGTAGTTGGAAATAGTGTCCTGTGTTTCTGACAATAGTTCATTGAAGCCAGTGATTGACATTAGTCAAGATTTACCTCATGTTTTGTGAAATGCTTCTCATAGAGCTCTGTGTTGAGAGAAAGTCTGGGCAACTGTTTTGGGCATGCCAGGCTAGATTGTGTGTGTGCAAGTGTGTGTGAGAGGATATGTCACTCACATAACTCTGATCATGTCACTTCCCAATTCAGAAATTCTCAGAATCCCACCTCCATTTCCTGAAGAATAACTACCAAATTCCTTAGGCTAGGGTTTAGGGGTCCTTAAATTTGATTCTAGTTTTTTGACCTGTTGCTTACACTGTGCTTAGTTCGAGATTTCACTCCTTCATTTTTAAAGAGAGGATGAAGAAATTTAAAATGCCAGCAGGCTCCATAAGACTCTACCCTGAGACCAGACTCGAAGCACATGCTCAATAAATATTAGTCTCACCTTTCCAAACCCTTCAGTCACATCAATTGATACTTTGTCTTTTATTAAAATTACCCCCACTAACAATTGTCACTTCTCCACTTCTGATACCTTCTCCTATGGCCATGGTCAAGATTTATCCAGACCCAAAGGTTCTATCTCTGAAATTTCTAATTTTAACATCACATCCTCTAGTTCTTGCACTCATTTACTCCTATGACACACAACATTCAAGCTCATCATTTTAACACTCTTTTTTCCCTATGTAGTCACTATTTCTGTGTGCATTCCTTCTTCCACCAGTTTAGATCGCCAATTCCCTTCTATTGTCCCACTTTTACTTTAGTGTCTTCAGTGCTTTTGCTCTATTGCCCTTAAATGTCACTTAAATATAAGTGTCTCCCATACCAATATCTCTAACCTACATCCCTTTCCTGAGGTCCACACTCATATATCAAGTTGCCTTTTATGTGCCCCAAGCATCTGAGATTCAACATGTCCAAATCTGAGTTAACTCCTCTCCTCACCACTCATACTTGCCCTTCTCCCATATCCCAAATACTTCATGTGACAATATCACCCATGCACCCATTTGTTTGATTTTTCACTCTATACTCTACCTTATACCAACTCTATCCATGTTTAATTGCTGGTAACTCTTGATTCTTTACGACATCTCTCAAAGTAAAAAGCATAGCTTTCAGTAGCCCACCTATTTTTTGAATGTCTTGTTCGTTGTTTAGGTTAACTAATACTCAATTTAAACCACTGCAATCTCATCCATGGTGTTTTTCAACAGCCCTTGAGTGACCAACTCACATTCGCTCCTGCACTTCTCCAACCCACTTTCTAAAAGGCTGGCTGAGTGGTCTATACAAAGTGTTAAATGTACCACTGCATTCTCTTGTTTAAAACATTTCATTAACTCCCTACTGTTCTAAAGTCCTTAACATGGCTTTGTAGTCCTTTCATGATATGTCCTCTTTACATCTTGGTTTCACCTATGAATGTTCCTCTCCTTCACCTAAAATTTCTGTGTGCTAGTCATTCTTCAAGTTTTCTTTCTTTCTCAACTCTGATTGAACATTGGCCCAGGAAACTCATACCTCAATATAATTTTTCTGGCCATCCCATTCTTTTCAATCACGTATCCACAACTCAGATCACTGTTATGTTCCAAGCAGCTTCTCTAATCCAAAGACATGGATAGGAGTGTCTATTATCTGCACTCATAAAATGTGTATTTGTATGTGCACTTATTCATGCATTTAATAGGAAGAAATTTAGTGAGAGGAATAATGAGTGCCTGCACAATTCATTTTCTATTTGTACTTGTTATTTCAACCTCCCTTATGCAACAAACTAATAATTTTGAGGAAGCTTTGAACTGTTTTCTTTCAGACCATGCTCCAAAGGGGTAGCAGATGTTTTTGTGGCCTTCCATTCACCTTTGGGTCCAGCACAGCATGCATGCTGAGGATTTTGAATGCTGACCTCAGAGTCTCTTCAGTTTTCTGCCACGGGATCTCTCCAAATCAGGGGAGCCTCCTCAGTGTGCCAGCAGACAGAGCCTGGAAATAAGGAAGAGCCGATGGCCCCAGGGCAAACCTCAGTCACAGGGAAGTGTGGCTCAGCAAATCAATTCCTGAGACACTCGCATTTCAGACCTGATTCTGAATTGAACATTCTTTGTGGTTCTCAGAGAATGCCCAACAAGACAGTCCTTGTTCCCCACAGCATCACTTAATAATGCATGCTTTATTCACCGATCCTTCTTTGCCTAACTCTCCTCAATTTTGCATCCCAAGCTCACCTTCCAAATTAATTACATAGCCTTGTTCCAGATTCTGCATTAAGGGGAGCCCAAAATAAGACACTTCTCATTGAGTTTAGATATGTGCATAGATTTTTGCTAAAATAATCCACTTGGCCCTGATTTTTAAAAATTCTGATTTGGGGTTTTTTTGTGTGTGTATCAAGAAATTGGTAGCAGGGTTCTTTGGGGAGATATGGATGGATGTGGTAAAGGAGCAAGAAGAACATATTTCATTGCATGTCTGTCATATATTTTGCTTTCTAAAATATGCAGAATGTATCAACTATTTAATAACTAAACAAATTATTGTATGGGGCAGAGGTACATTAAGTCAGGGTATTCTCATGTTAT
>JAQZBX010017765.1:22077-35363 GCA_029593785.1 Cabassous unicinctus | reverse complement strand
TCTTACTATCCATTGATTAATCTTGCCTGAATCAATTTTTACCAACCTATGTGGTTGTGTTCTAATTCCATCATTACTTCTACATTTCTTAGTTGATATACTACTGTAAGAAAGAACTTTCTCTCTTATTTACTTATTTGTTTATTTCATCCATGTGGACTGGGAACTCTTAGTTTTTTTCAATTATTGTTTATTTTGATGCTCAGATTTTCTGAAATTAGTGTCCCAGGTTTGGTCAGAAGAAGCACCTTTAAGCTTAGTCCTATGTCATTTGAATATGGCCTCGTGATTTTTTGAGCTTTTCCTTACTTTCTGACATAACAAGATGTTCCAGGCTCAGTCTGCATTTTCCCATCCACAACCCTGGAAGAAGCCATTTCTTCATGAAGCTTTGGTTCCTTATAGCCAAGAATGGTGGTTAGAAATCAAGACCTGGGTACTAGATGTGCCCATTGCTAGTTTGGTGTCATTACTTCCAAGTCCTCTAAATAGAGTAAGAAACATAAGTATGTTCACTCAGATGCAAACGTACACATACATACACATCTCTAAATCTACGTCTATTAAAAACCATTAGTTTATACCTATGGCAATCCCTCCCCGCCACCACACCCCTAGAGGACATTTGGCAATGATTGGAGACATTTTTCGTTGTCTGAGCTGTGAGGAAAGGAAAGGTACTACTAGAAGCTATTTAGTAGAGGCCAAGGATGCTGCCAATCATCCGACAGCCCCACACAACAAAGAATTTTCTGATAATGTTGAGGTTGAGACACCCTGGCTTATATCATTATTTCCAATTTCAGTCCAAAATCACAGTGTTCGTTCTAACCTTTCCTCCTCTGACACTGAGAAACAGGCTTCCATTAGCCAGAATATACTTAAATATTTGTTCAGTCCTAGAATACACAGGAATAGTTTTTGAATCTCTGGCCCTGCCTCTGCAAAAATCAAACCTACTTACTAGAACTCAATATTTGTTCTGTTTTACATTACTTGGGTTTATTTTTTCCCTGAATCAAATTAAATGCACAGGAGCAACTCAACCCTTGTTGTTTTCTCTGTACCTGTAGCTTTGAAAACAACTATATTTTACTTGGGACTGCTTGTCCTGGAAAATGAAAGCCTCTAAATGCAGTCATCCTATTTGCCCATGTCATTTTTCTGGCTAAACTTCTTCTACCAAAGCAGGTTATTCTGTAACATTGGTTTTTTGTTTGTTTGTTTGTTTGTTTGTTTTACTTACACAGTTGCCTTAAAAGATCAGGCTAAAATTCAAGGTTATCACAATCCCATGGTATGCCAGGGCTGGGACATCCAAAGGCTGAGCCTGGAAGTGACTGCTTAAGATTAAAGAACAGTTGTCAGCCTTCATGTCTAAGTTAGAGGTAAATGGGAACTTCTTAGCATGGACAGGCTACCATTGGGGATTATTGAAGACTAGTACAAAATAAAATCTTCATTTTTGCAGATGACATGCTTTTTGAGGATCTTTAAATTCAAAGAAAAGTAATCTTATGAAGTAGAAATGTACCAAAATATAGGCTTAATGTAAAGTAATGCTGTGAGGCAACTTTACTCACAAATTCTGCATTCTAAACTCCCATTTACAACTCAAGAGCAGGTTTTATATGTCATCAAAGAGTATAACCAGAAGATTGGCAAAACAAGCAAAGCAAACCAAACAAAACAAAAAACTAAAGAAAGAAGATGTCTCCATTTTGACAGAAGTAAAACCGAAGGGAAGAAATTGCATGGACTCTGCTTTCAATTCCTTCAAAGGAATAGCTATATAATAGTTAGAACTGTCTGAAAATGGATTAGGCTGCATCTGAAGGTCAAGTGTTCTCCATAATCAACAGAGTAGGGGCAAGGGCTGGACAACCCCTTGTGGAGATACTGTATAAAGAGCTCACACTTTTTGGGGGAGGAATTGAACAATGTGATCTCTGAGGGCTTTTTTTCCCCCAAATTTGAAATTTGTTCATTATAATGACATTGACTTAGTAAACTGCTTTGTGGAGAACTGCTGAGCATAATCAGAGAAAGGGGAAACAAACAGAAGCACTAGGGAGCCTCATCCAATATGGGGTCACATAGCCAGGAGCAGGGAGCAGTGGGAGAGGATTTCGACATCATGGACCAATAACATCACACCTGGAAAGATAGGGTGAGACTGGTTTTGATTTCTGAACAATTCAACCAAAAGTTTTTCACATTTTCTTTATGGTTTTCCAGGCTGACTCACTCAAGATGATAACTTGGCTTTCCACTTCTTTCCCCTCAGTCAGTAGCTGTCCACTGCCCACTGTCCATGGATCTAATATGATGTGCCATAGCTGGCTGCTTTCCACACTCCGCCAAACCCACTGCTTTTTTAAATAGTGACACCCATGAAACACTTGGTTCTTTTAATGGCATCACTGATGCTTTGAATGAACAGATAGTGGAAAATATGTACGGGTTTCATTTTTTTACATGCAGCTTAACTCTCAGATATGATTGGAGAATCGTGTTTTCTCCAGCGGACTCAATCTGAGCAGTAAATATGATTGCTTCGTGAGTAGCCCTTGACTGGCAGCTAAACAGCATTGCCATATCCTTTAAGGTACTAGTTTTGTCCCTAACTTAGATGTCATGACTGGGATGTACTTTTAGAATTCTCTTCTCATTACTAAAAGTGAATCTAAAATACGATAACAAATTTCCCCAAAATTAGATTAATACTAAAATAGCAGGATTACATAAGAATGTAAGGGGTCTAGGTTAATAAAAATATTTTCCAATAACAAGAGAGATACATGATAGAAACTGATTTCACCAAAGATTAAGGAATCTTCTTTGGAATCTTAAAAATGGAGGAAAAGAGGTGATTAAAAATTCAAAGTTGGAGGATGCCTACCTCACCCCATATACAAAAATCAACTCAAAATGGATCAAAGAACTAAATATAAGAGAACTAGCAAACTCCTAGTAGAAAACATAGGGAAGCATCTTCGGAACCTTGTGTAGGCAGTTGTTTCTTAGGCTTTATATCCAAAGCAAACGCAACAAAAGAAAAAAAATAGATAAATGGGACCTTGTCAAAAAAAAACAAAACAAAAAAAAACTTTTGTTCCTCAAAGGACTTTATCATGAAAGTAAAAAGACAACCAACACAGTGGGAGAAAATATTTGGAAACCACATATCTGATAAAGGATTAATATCCAGTATACATAAAGAAATTCTTCAATTTAACAACAAAAATTCAAATGACCCAATTTAAAAATGGGCAAAAGACTTGAACAGACATCTCTCCAAAGAAAATATACAAATGGCCAGAAAGTACATGAAAAGATACTCAATGTTATTATCCACAAGGGAAATGCAAATCAAAACCACAATGAGCTACCATTTCACACCCATTAGAATGGCTGCTATTTAAAAATAGAATGGAAAATAAGAAGTGTTGGAGAAGATGCAGAGAAATAGAGACACTCATTCATTGCTGGTAGCAATGTAGAATGGTGCAACTGCTGTGGAAGACAGTTTGATGGTTCCTCAGAAAGCTACGTACAGAACTACCATATGAGCCAACAATCCCACTACTAGGTATATACCCAAAAGAATTGAAAGCAGGTGCTCAAACAGATATTTGCACACTGATGTACATAGCAGCATTATTCACAATTGTCAAAAGATGAAAGCAACCCACTGTCCATCAACCAATGAATGGATAAATAAAATGTGGTATATACATACAATGGAATATTATTCGGGCATAAAAAGGAATGAATTCCTGATACATGGGACAATACCTTGAAGACCTCATGTTGAGTGAAATAAGCCAGACACAAAAGGACAGATATTGGATGATTTCGCTGACTTGAAACAATTAGAATAAATTCATAGAGTCAGAATCTAGAATATAAATTACCAGGGTATGGGGTGGGGATAGGGAATGGAAAGATCCCTTTTTCCATGTAGTGATTATAAAGCTATGAAAACTACAGTTTTATAAATATACAAGTTTAATTTTTGATGGCTAGGGCTGTGGTTGAAAGGGCAAAAATGATCTAATAGTCCTTCCTAAGCAATTCCAAGCATTGAAGTTTCACTTTTGACAGAGGAATGTAGAAAACTGACATAAAATAACTTACATGAATCAGAGAGTCTCTAGCACTCAACATTTAGTGAAACTATTAAAACAGGAAAACAATTGACAAGAAATGGTCTCTTCTTAAAAAACGAGATGTGATTATTGATTGCTATCTAGTCAACAATATCTTTTACATCAACAGATATAGCTTCAGGGATACTTTGACATGTGTCTTTTGGTGGTGTAGAATGGGATGGGAGGGAGAATGTGTAATACAATACAATACAGTAAAACATATTTACTTAATGGCTTTCAGGAAAATTAAGAAGACAAGAAACGTGGCAATGGGTAGCATCGTGTATTCTCTGGGGAAAAAATGGAGTATATGCTGAACTTGCAGCAGAGGGGAGGTAGACAAGATGCTCTAGTACATTTTCAATAACAAGAATGGTAGCCTGGCTTATAATGCATTAGGGAAATGGTGAGAACAACTAATGTGGCAGATTTGCCTCTAAGCATTTTTGAATTCTTTCTTACATTCAGGTGAATGGTATAAAAAAGGAAGATTTCTTTTCTCAGGCCTATAGCATCTGTAGAAAATCCGTTCACAAGATGACTCTCATATCCCAGGCAGCCTTCTGTACCTGCATGCCATCTATTTCACAGTGTCTCTTGCACTAGTGCTTCTTTATTGTCATTTTCTCAGCTTACTGGCTGAGAGCCCAAGGCTAACGTTGAACAGGTCTTTGTTCAGTTTTGGCTTTGGCACCTCCTAGCTGTGTGACCTCGGGCAAGTGCCCTAAATTTTGAGGCTCTGTTTACTCTTCCATAAAATGTGACTAGTAATATTATAGAATTGCTATATGGAATAAGTGAAATGATATAGGTGAAGCACTCTATTTAGCACTGTGCCTGGCATATCCATCTTATATCTGGCACATCTCATTGCCTTATAAGGTGATACAATCTTATTCACCTTACATCTAGTACATTTCAGCAGTACCTATTTGATAGCAAGAGAATTCTACCTTGACCCATCCATTTTTTTTTTTTTTTACCGGGAGGTCCCAGGGATCCAATCCGGGTCCCTCCATATGGGAGACAGATGCCCAACCATTTGAGCCACATCTGTCCCCCGCATCCATTTTTTATTGCTGCCTCATTAGCTTGCTAAGGTAATGCTGTGACTATGGTAGTCTGCTGTGCAAAAACCATGACTAGCTCCTCTTATTAATCCAGTAAATTCAAAGTTAATATCAGTGACAATCTAGCCCTGACCTAACTTTCCAGCCTTATCTCCCAATTAAACTCACCAGGAATCTATGCTCTGTGTCTGATGCATTGTGCTTTTGTAGTGAACTAAAGGAGTGCCCCCTCTTGCACACAAAAACTTAGTAACATCAGCACATGGTATCAAGTTCCCTTAACTGCTGAGTAAAGGATGCAAATTTCCCAACAGGTACATTCAAACACAGCTAAGGATTTGAGAGTCTTTGGATTTCAGGTCTTTCCCAAGTGTCTATAAAGGGGATTAAAATTGCCCAGCATGCAAGTGTGTGCTGGAGAACAGACAAGAAACCCACTTCTTGTTGATCAACTTTATCTTCCAGGCATCTCCTGGATCTGGCGTAATATTTACTTTGTCAGATCTCTCATTGGACTGTGCATGTCACAGATTATCCAAACTCTTTTTGCCCATCCCTTCGTAAATATAAACTGTGTGTATCTCTTGAGAATCCTTTACCAAACCTGCGCTGTGCACAGGTTTCTGAGATATCCATTGCCTGCAACTTCTTTCCTGAGCTCTGGCTCCCTCTTAGATTCAGCTTCACCATATTACTGCCTGCTGCCCCTTCCTTTCCAGTTCACTGCCACCAGCTCCCCTAAGTCAAGGCCTCATCATAATACTTGTAGTCTACTGCAGTGGAACTCCTGGCAGCCCTGTCTCCAGACCTTGGTCCCCACTGCCCTTCTCAGGTTCCTTCTTACTGTCCCCATCTACCCAGGAAGGGTATGTTTTGCGTAGAATGCCAGTTTCTGGAGCAACTGTTAACACAGGAAGGAATCATTCTTTCAGCAGAAAAAAAATTGTGCAGAAAGGCTTAAGAAGCCATTCCTCTGAATGACAATTTATCACTTATCCATACCCTTCAGTACCTGTGTTGGGTTGGTTGTTGGTTAGTTTCCGTCTTTTCCCATCCAGCTGTTAGAGACTAAGGAGAAGCTGGAAAACATCTAGTGGAGCATTTTTATTTTATATTAGAAGAAACAGGGGCTCAGAGAAGTTAAGCGACTTATTTGGCATGTATTTATTCCAAACTGGAATGATTCTGTGTGTTTGTTGATTTCTCCTGTATTCAGGTTATGTATTTGAAATCTTCGTCTGGTGTGCTTCGTTTTCATAGCAACAGACATGACGTTAAAACAACAACAAAGAGCAAACCTAGTCCCCAGCCGAATAATAACAGGTATGGTGCGTGTCTCAGCTCAGCTTGAATAGAGGGATGATTGTGAAGAACCCAAGGAATGCAAATGTGCACGCTGCCGCCTTCTTCCTGCCACTTAAGTCTTTTCTTCCTTCCTTCCTATCGGATCCTCTAGTCTACCGTGGGACGGGAGGAAACCTGTAGAATTGTCTTCTTTCTTTCTGATTCCGTTGATGAACTGACGAGAGCTGGGGGAAAGCAGACTCCTTGAACTGGATTGTTTTTCTTTATCTCCTTTCAACAATCCTCACCACCGCCACCATTCCACATCCTCCTGTGAGGGGAAGATGGTATTTTCTCCTGGGGATGTTTCTACCTGAAATTTTTTCCCCTCCTTCAGGCCCTGACTTTCCCATATACGCAATTTTAGATTTCCACAATCTAAGCAATTTAATCTGCTTACTATTGCTCTTGCAGAGCATTTACTACCTATCCTGACATGTAGAATGCTGCATTAAGAACCAGTCACAAGTATGCTCAGCAATCGTCAAAGCCAATTTACGCTGCAATTTTTGTAGCAATCAATGATACTGAATACAGTAGACCCTTGATATTTGTCAGGTACATGTCTAATGACTTTAAAGAGCCCTCATTTACCCAAACTAATGTAAATAATTACTCTATAAAATGATGTAAAATGAAATGGAAAATCTTATTAAATAATTATTTCAACTTATAATCATTTCTGGAGTCCTCCAGAAATGTGGACAAACGGGTCATGGCAAAGCTGACCGAGTCGTAGGTATTAGGCGCCGTGGGCTGTAGCCATCACTCAGCCTGGCCTCTGGTGCCTTCCCCCATCTTGTCCATGGGTGCAACGGCAGGATGCAGCTGACCCCTGGCCCCAAGCCCCTCGGTGCCTGAGGCAGATCCCTGCCTTCTACAGTGGATGCCGCTTGCTCCCTTGGGGATTTAAATAGTGCACGTGAATGGGGACCCTCCCAGGGCCTCCCCTGTGCTCTTTCTTCCACGCACAAGCCCTTCTACAGGGGCCACATCGTCCCCGCCCTTGCACCAGCCTCAGCTCCTCGGCAGAGGGGAGGCCATGAAGCCCAATGGTTACAGGCACAGGCCCTTACCATCTGTATTGCTTGGGCTAAGTTACTTATTTCTTTATTCCACACTTTCCTCTTTGGTAAAAGGGGGAAAGTAAGAGTACCTACACTGTAGGATCTTAAAAGGATTTGATGAGCTTGAATATATAAAGGACTTAAACAGAATATCTGAAAGAGAAATTTAGTCTTTCAAGTTATCCTGCTCAATAAATAACCACACCACTGGGGGTATAATTCAAGAGTTTCAAAGTATATTATGATTAGTTTGGGCAAGATTTGAACAGAAAACCATCATCTAACCTCACAGAACCACCTACTACCACCTCCTGACATAGAGAGGTCATATGAATTGTATGTTTTATATTGTTTCATTTCATCATTTATAGATGTTGATCTAAGTTAGAGGAAGGAGTAAGATTTCCAGGGTGCTAAAATGGGATGCTAGAAAACCCAGAGTTCAGATTTTCCTGATAAAAACATTTTATTTTACCTTGCTGCTTAAGAGCAGAAGTAGAAATGGAAAAGACTGAACCTTGGGTCTCAATCCCCTTGATGACGATATGATACTGTGTGTGTTCTTAGGAGTTAGCGGGAAGAGTTACTGGGCAGCAATTCAGCAGGTGTCGTTGTTGTTGACAATAATAATAATGATGCCATTATGTAGCATGTGAATGAATGTTCAAGCTCAGTACAACCTGGGTAGTGGAACAGGGTTGTTTTGTTGTGTGGCTTTACATAGCCCCCATTTGAAAAGCATTATCTGAGGCTAGCAGACCCTTCACTGTGGAATTCATTCTCTCCCAAGCCCGGTGCAGACTGGGAGCGCATGTGCAGTCCTGCCCACTCCTGGCAGATGGCACGGTGCCCAAACCTGCCATATGCTCCCCTGTTCTCGGGGAAGGCATGGACACGCCAACAGATTTGGCTGGTGCAACTGTAACCGGGGATGTCTCTCAAGCAGCAGCTCTGTCCTTGGGCTGTTTAGCACCTGACAAGCTTCCGGCAAGCTGAACACATTCTGTGGTGGACAGTGCAGACTGCAAATCAAGTCCTTATATGTCCAGTTATAAGTCTGTGGGGCTTTTAATTAGCTCCGGTGAGCGAGGGTGGTCATGGATTAATGTAGCATTCATTTCGCAGGCTGCCAGGCATCTTGCTATAGTAGAGAGTAGGGAATTTTCACTACTACTATTACTATTGATTTTATTCTTATAGAAGGTCTAAGACTCGTCAGATCTCAACAAAATGTTTTCAGAAATGACACTCTCCTAACAGGGAGAACTTGCAAATTTTGCATCCAAACGACACGGATGTTTCTGAAATAGTTTTTTTTCTGTGCTGGTACACAGTTTTCCTTGTTTTACTTTTTCTTCCCTTCTTGGGATCATTATTTCCAAGAATGAAAGGCTCACTTGATAGTGAAACTCTCCAAGTTTACGAAGGAATTCCCAGGAAACAGATCAATCACAACTTACATTTGGGGATCAGTTCCACAATGTCTTTTTCATTTGCATTTAGCAGCTTCCATCTTTGTTCTTTTTTAATCTTCTTGATTACCTAGTTAAGTCATAGCTGAACTACTATTCCTTGGGTTGTGCTGCAGTGAACAGCCGTTTTGTTCATCAGGTTAGCCATTGCTTTAAATCTAAATGACGTTCACGTCAAATATACTTTGACTGAAGCTCAGCTTTTGTGCTTCAAGTATTCTCAGTTATTCTTGTACACAATCATCACAGCTGAGGTTATTAAACTCAGCTTATAATAAAACTATTAAAATAGAATTCTTCCTTTAAAAAAAAAAAAGCCAGAGTGACCATTGGAAGGGCTTTTAATTAAGCCTGAGTTCGTGAGTTGTTATAAAAGTAAAATATAAAGCAATTTTCCAATCCCAGCCACCAATAGAATTCCTATTTGTCATGTATTTGACTACTATTCTTTTGGTTTCTGTTTGGAGGAAAGAAATTTCATCCTTATTGTAAGATGTTTTTAAGCTGGCAAGACATAGGGCAGCAAATTGAGGAGAGAGCATAAATTCAGTTCACAGTATATTCTTAAAGGAAACTGAAGAATGAAAATTAGTTTAAAGAGCAATAATAATGAGGACATAAATGCTGAGAGATTTTTTTCAGTTGTACTTTCAATCCATATTGAAATTTTGGTTGAAGTCCAAAAGGGTCTATATTTCAATCCAGCCACAGAAAAAGTGATTGTTCTCCAAGTTCTTAAGCTAGGATAGGAAGTAGAAAAGGTAAATAGATGCCTCTTAAAGAAAATTCAGAAGCTCACTATTTTTATATCCCATTTTAAGTAATAAAAGCTGTGTTTAATAGAGCCATTTATCATTTTACCTTGTAGCTCCATAACAACTTCCTGCAAAGACCCCAAAGTATCCATTCTTGCTAAGGAATCCTCCCAGAATCTTAGGAAGAATTAGGTACTTTAGAATTACAGAGCTGGAATAAACCTGAGAAATCATCTAGTTAGTGGTCGACTTTTTGATTCAGCTGTGGGCTGAATCAAAATTTACAAGGGGGCCCAATATATAAGTAGATGAACAAGTCGCTGTTCTGATATAGCAGGAGGCACAGGGCTCCCCAATTTGACCTCCCTCCAACCCCACCCCCAACCCCTCAACATTGGCAAGGTGCATTTTCAAATCACAGTTCTGGTCCCACCTCAAATTATTTTATAAGCCAAGAAACAAAGGCACAGAAAGGTGACTTGACTTGCCCAAGCTCATGTACCCAGCTCCAGAGCTGAGGACTGGGATTCAACAGAGCCCTAGCTCCCGTGGCATGACATTTCTACTTGGGGTACAGCCCCTACCCCTTACAACATGCTGTGTATTTATTTTATGTGTTTATATATTTAAATATGTGTCTATTCATGTTGCATGTTCTGTCTACTGTCTGTCCCATACTAGAATGTAAGCTCCAAGAGGATACAGCTTTGAACCTGGTGTGTTGCCTGCTCTAACTCCAGCCCCTAAAATCGTTCCTGCCACTTAATCAGTAACAATAGACAGTTCCCTGATGAATGAGCCACCCATATTCTGTCATTAGGTCTGCCTCCCCCACCAAATTGTGAGACCCCAGAAGGAAAGAACAATGTCTCATTCAGTTGCGTTTCCCCCACAGTTCCTAAAGCAATGCTTTATATGGAGTAGGGACTCAGGGAACAGTTATTAATTTGGATTGAAGTTGTCCCACCTGAAGTGATGGGGAATATTAGGTCCTAGTACTTTCGGGTTGTTGTGAACACTGGAAATCTGATTTTAGTTTAATAAAGTTTAGATAACCATAACAAAACAGATAAATAGGCAATGCAGTCTTTCCTTTCCAAAATAAAAAAAGACCTAAGAAGAAACCCTTAGTTGCTCATCAGAGCATTAAATATCTTAGATCAATGTTTTCAAAAACTTTAGCATGCCTCAGACTCACCCGAAATGCTTGTTAAAATATAATTTCTGATTCAGTAGGTCTGGGGTCTGAGCACTTGCATTTATAACTAGGTGTTACTGATGCTGCAACATCCACTTTCAGAACCAACTACCCTTGACCTTTCATTGAGATACACTAATTTTACACTAAGTAAATTTTCCACCTCTCACCAGTGCTAGACCTGTAGCAGCTGTGCATATGTTATCCATTTCCCTCTTTGGCCAGCTGCAATAGGAGAGGACGGGGAATGCTATGATTCAGTAAAATGGAATCAGGTCTTGTTTAGTTCAATTCCTGCTGAATATTTCATGGAGGAGCCATCAATCAGCTCATTCTGTAGGGCTGAAAAAGTATGTAATTTTCTTGCTGGCTGATTCTGTTCGCTGTACCACATCATGTTACTGTATACCCCACAATGAGCAATAATCTAAGTCATTGAACAACTTGAAAGTGAGCAAACAACTTACTAATTATTCTAAATGTTCTAATCCATCCACTGTCAGAGTCTAAGAACACATGTCTCCTGACAACCAAATAAAATGAAGGTTCTATTTATGAGGGGAAAAAAGAAATGTGCTTTTACTAAGGATCCAATCTTGACTTTCTTTGCCAGATTTCTACCTTTCATCCCCTTCACCACCCTCAGAATGAGGTTGTTGGTTGTTTGTTTTCATTTGTATGAAATAATTTTTGCAAAATCAATTCAGTTCAACAAACATTAATTGAATGCTGATGATAAGCCAACCTTTTGGCTAAGAACAATCAAATACATATAAGATCCAGACTTCAATCCCTTAGGACGTCACAGTGTATGTGAAGCCTCAAACATGCCCCAATTATGCTCAAAGTGGTGCCCAGGAAATTGTGGTTACCTCCCTTGAACTTCAGAGAGAAACCAGGTTTACCTGATAGGCATTTACTTTCCAAAACATTCTACCAGAAGTGTTACATGTTTTCTCTGTTTGCACTCATCTAATTAAAACGGCCTTTCTCAACTCACAGCCAGAGAAATTAAACTCTGGAGGATTTAAATATCTTATTCTCAAACCATTTGTGGGCCAAACTCGGCATTAGAATTATGACTCCTTCTGATTACCAGCCAGCAATTATCCTTGCAAGTTTTGTAGAAATCTTCTCCCACCTCCACTCAGCCTTCTCTACTGGTTTTCAGTGTTTGGGGTTTTTTTTTAGACACTATTGATGACATCAGAAAGATTCCTATTCTAATTTTCTCCAATGTTTTTCATTTATTTAGAAAATGAGGTATCTTTGCCCAATTCTTTATTGCCATCCAGGAGAGGAGGTGAGTCACTCCATTGAAGCTTGCTCCAAATACAGCTCCATAATAACATCCCCAGATGCTGCAAAGGCAGGCGCTAGCAGATGGCGATGATTTTTAATCACCAACTTTGTCCTTATTCAAGCAGTCCTCTTTAGAGTTCTAATTGTTCTTGAGTCCACTAAAATGACAGTATAACTCACTCTACCTGAGGTCACTTGCCCAATTTTGTGTGTTTCCTTTTATCTAAATTGTTAGATAGCAGCAGATTTTAAAGGAGGAAAGTTTTCACCTGGTACTACTTGATTTTTTTAAATTCCAACACCAATATGCATGCTTTGTTTTAAATCACTAAATTTCTCTGTCCCTTAATTTCCCCTTATTCTTCAAGTGGATAATAGTAACACAGACATTTCCAGCAAATATATTACATGTTCACTTCTTTGAAAAGGGGATATGGGACAGGAAACTGTCCTTAGTATAACATCTCCAAATCACAGCTTTTGTGATTCTTTATTAAGCATTTAGATAATGATATGATAATGCACATGCTCATTGGAAAGATATTTTAATTTTTCCTTAATTTTAGCAAGAACTACTAAATGGTTGACAGCAGGCATTCATTTCTATAGTTTGACTATTAGACTTATAAAATTTCTTAATAATGAAAAATATGTGCCAAAGGAAAGCACATTTCCAAGCACTTCTCATTAAACCCTTCAGAAATGTTGCTAGATCAAGAATGCTGCAAAGTTTTACCTAGTCTAAGCCCTGAACTTGAGTTGATTTTAAAACAGGGGAAAAATGTGTTTATTTTGGAGAACTCAAAACTTGTTGAACATACCATAATTAGATATATATGGAAGAGAAAAAATCATGTATGGAATATCTGTTTCCAATATGGAGAGTTTTTTTTTTTTTTTTAAGCATTCTAGGTAAATGGAAAG
>JAQZBX010017765.1:0-21977 GCA_029593785.1 Cabassous unicinctus | reverse complement strand
TACATTATAGTTTACACTTTGCACTGCTCAAGTTTATAGATTTTGGCAAAATGTATAATGGTCTGTATCCATCATTGCCGTGTCATTCAGAACAATTCCAATGTCCCAGAAATGCCCCATGTTACACCTATTCTTCCTTCTCCCTCCCTTCAGATATAGAAGGCTTTTTTTCAAAGGCAGGCAGTCAACAATTACTGAATACCTTCTGTGTGCAATGCACCTTAGAGACACCAAAAAATAACACGTATGTGATCGCTGCTGTTCAAGGAATTTGCTGTCTCTTGACCGATGCACAATCCACTGTCTATTGAACCAAAGGAAAGATAAATCTATAAAGTTTTGTAGTTCAAAGTGTTTTCTTTTTTTTATTTAACCACTATCTCAGTGAAATAGAAAGGACAGAAATTATCATCACTAATTAATAAAAACCCAAAACAAGAAAAGTCCCATGGTCAGTAATATCAACAAACTAGAACCCAAGGTTCTTGGGTGTTGCTATTAGACACTTAGTACATTTTAAAATACAGCCTGAGAATATTACAAGTTGCCATTAATGGCTCAACAAGGTAAAATGACTAATAATGTTAATTTGATACGAAAGTGAAGATTAACTCTATTACTAGTCAAGGGCTGACTCCCATCCAATCACTTGGCTTGTGTGATCTTGGATCTTGAATAAGAGAACTTAGGTGCTGAAAACCTGTAAGGCAATTCAATTTTTTGTTGCCTCGGATGGTCAATCTCCCTTAAGAAAGTTCTTCAGCAATGTAGCTTCAACTGTCTTGGGCAGGAAATACTTTCACCACCCTTGCCTTCTATACCAAAACGCTGTCGTGGCAATGAACACCCAGGCTGTTTTCAGTAAAGAATTATCACTGTTACTTAGATTTTCCAATGTAGAATAAAATTTGCTTCTAACTTGCGCTCCTAAATACTACCACCGTATTTTTACATAGTATGCATTGGAGCTGATTTGAGCAACTCGAGCTAGGGTTTCCTAAAAACATACTATATCTTGGCATCAGAACTGTGAAGAACAAGATGGACAAGGCTTTCTATCACTGGAGTTTATGCATTTTAAAATGGAAATAAACACATCTTTGTCCCATAACAACAGGATTTATTAAGACTTATAAGTGTGTTATCTTTAGCCTGATGTTCCAAACACATTTTTAAGTCTATTAGTTTTCATGTAGTTTATGAAAAGTATGTTCTAATTAACACAGAATGCATGTTACCTGCTGATACTATGTTTGCGGATGTTTTGCTCACTAAGTATATTTATAAGATAGCCTAAATGATTTCTTTCTTTCTTCTTTTATGCCAAATAAAAGTATAAACAAACATGAATAGAGAATCCATAAAATATATTTGACCTTCTATAGCAGGGGCTACCAACCTGAGCTGCTCACAAGAACCACCAGGGGAATATTTTGAAAATACAGATGGCCAGGCCAAACCCCACATTTTCGAGAGTTAGGACCAGAAATCAGGAATTTTTCAAGAATCAACTGATGATCCTGAATCACAGCCAGCCAGAGTTAAAAGCAAAATTCTATAGTTGTACTCTCTTTTGAGATGTTTAATTAATTGCTTATGAGTTCATACAGTTTTAGTCCCATATAGCAATTACCTCTAAGTAATGCTTCATGAGATTATTTATTTATACTTACTGAATATGTCACATTTGTCATCATGCATATATCCCTTTCCCCCATCACACATCTCCTCTCTTTGTATATTGTGTTCTCATTTTGCCTGTGAGCCAAGTGAACAGGGAATTATGGCTGATTCAGTGTTCAGTACAGTGTCTAGAACATTGGCACAGAATAAATGTTAAAAATAACAGTAGGAACTGCATGTTGCTTCCATACACCAAAAATTCTTTCAGTGCAGGTATAGCAGGCTTAAAATTTCTAGTCACAAATTATAGGTGCAAGAAAATCACTATTTATATGATTTTACTAAACTTAATGCTTGAGACCCCAATTCCGGTCAAGACAGAAAACTCAGAATACTGCTGTCTTGAAGGTCACAGCTGTATTTCTGGGTAGGGTTCTCTCTTTTAGATCAGTATTTGGTCAAATTGAATGTTCTTTCTTCAGACTGGAGTCTTACCAAGCGCCCTCCATCAGGGTAGTGCCTCTGCTTGGCCATAGTCCGGCCTTGATGGCCTCTACGCTAGGGCTCATCCCCCTCGATCATTGGTATCTGCTGAGTGGTGGCTGGTCCTGCCTGGGCTCTGGGTTTTGTATGCTGCTAATCACTGCCCATAGCTGTGGTGTCTCCTTCGGTAGATGTACTGGTATCCTCCACGCTTAACCGCAGGCTTTCTCCTGCCTTCTGGTTCTTTCAGCTCTTTTGCAACTGCTCAGGAACTATCATCACCTTTTCCTTCCTTCCCCAGCCAAGGAATGTGAAGCTGTCTGAGGTCCCTCATCCACCGAGTCAGTCCCGAGCCCTTGCCAGTTACAGCCTGATCCAGCCTAAATGTGAGGCTTCTATGATTGGCTTGCCGTCTTTCTAAGCTTGAAATCAAGGCAAACTTAGGATACCTCTAGACCCAACATATCTGAGCGTTTCCGTTGCCACACCAGGTTTTGACCCTCGAAGTTGAGGGGGTAAGAGACAAGCCTTCTGGGAGTATCAGTCATTATTAATATATACTTTGTTTTCTAAATTGTGGGTTGAGAAATAATTTAGTGCTCATGGTCAACATTTAGTAATGAAATACAGTAGCATAGGATAGCTCAGGATAGGCTAGTATAGCATAGGATAAGATATGATATGTTATGATATATTGTGGTAGTACTTTTTTTCTGTAGTAGATTAAGAAGTAAACTATATTTCTTATTGTGCTTTTAGTATATTTTTTAAAAAGTATCAGAAACACCAAGCTCTCGTTTTGTTCCCTTTACTCATCTCATCTCCTCCCCCAAGCCCCCAAATTTTTTAATCTAACTTAACTGGAAAAAAAAAATTTTTTTTTCTGGGTAAGAAAGTATTTCTATCTAACTTTCCTGGTAAGAAAACTCTCCTCTAGAATTATCCTTCAAGCGCTCTATTCTCTGGTAAATTTTATAAACTCTACTTTGAGTCCTGTAGATACTGTGCTGTTTTTTCTCTCCTGCATCAGGTCCTCCCATTAAGTCAAGATGTCCATAGCTACTGCATCTAAGCTGAGCATTTTTTTTCACCCCTACTCTCTCTGCATCCACATTTGTCCTCCCTACCCTGGGGCCATTAGCTTCATGCTCAGTTCTATTATTAACAGGGTGCTGAAGAATCAAGAGAAATAAAATACAACCAATAGCAATTCAAAATATAAACAGAAACGTGGCACATTTCTAATGCTTTAAATAAGTATATTTAAATGTTTAAGCCCAGAATAAAACTCCTCTTAAACGGTTTGATTGATTTATACTGGTAGTTAGTTAGCTCTTTATAGGCAAAGAGTCAGTAAAAAAATACATTCGTCAAACATATAAATGTATATTTATTCATAACCTTTTCATTAAGGACCAAGTCTTGTTTTTTCCAAATGAACTGGAGTTCCAAGTTGTCTTTCTTATATAAATCACATTCATCATACATTATTTGTAATTTCTAGTTTCAGTTTCTTTAAATTTGGACATGCATAGCAATCTGAATGCATAATCATTATAAATTTTCATTATATTTTCCATTATTTACAGTTATCTCATCCACAGCTATTTTGGCAGCAGTTTTTAGTAATTCATGTCTATCCATTCTTTACCAAACTTTCAATTTCGTTTAGAAGAGAAATGACTTCTTTTCTGCAGTCATGCTTCAGTACTTCTGTAATAATTAAATTACATAATTATAATTCCTAGTTAAACTGACATAAACAGATTTGAGGAAAAATCAAGGAAAGCTCTAGAGTTGCCTGGTCGTGAGTGTTCATTCCGTCTTGTGCAGCCCAAATGTGTTTTCAGAGAAAACGAAGAGTAGCCAATAAGATGATGAGTGAATTAAGTTTTAAAGGGCTTTCACTCTACCAAGAAACTAAAGACTGGACATAATATGAAGCAAAATGCAAGCTATAATAATTTCTGGAAACTATCCTCATATAGTGGAAAGAGCAGTTTTTTGGTGGGGGAGAGAGAAAGCCAAAGTGAGGAAATTCTGAATTCTGGCTCTCCTCTGACACTGGTTAATTAGTGACCTTGGCTAAATCAAACTCCCTGGAGGTCGGTATTTTCTTTTATAAAAGATGGGCTAGATGATCTCTAAGTTTAAGTTCCCTTCAGCTCCAAAAACCTATTTTCTGTAGTAACCCAAGGCTCCTGTGGGTAAATTGTGGTTTATGTGAAAGGAAAGTGAATCACACTCAATTTCCTCATCTGTGAAATAAGGGGCTTGGAAGAGATCCGTGATTCCTCGGGTATGTTCTGCAGAATGGTCTTTCTGAGAAATGGCAATAGATATTCTTCAGAAACCTCCAGTGACCAAACAGTTTTGCAAAATACTGGGGTAAAAAATGTTGAAAAGGTTTCTTTTTCTGCAAAACCTCACAGCGTTTAATAGGCTAAAAGGCATTGCAAATCTCTAACCAAGGATCTAAATAGCCTGTTTTCTGGAAGCATTTTGCACCAAATCTTCTTTTTCAACGAATCTCTCCCAGGAGCAGGGATTCACAGAACAGACTTTGGGGAAAGCCTGGCCCAGCTATTTCTATAGTCCTTTCGTATTCGAAAGTCACTGTTTAGCTGGTGCCTAAATTGCTGCCTCAGTGAGACTTTGAACAAGCAAGGTATTGGAAATTGCCAGACGGGGAATGGGAATAATTTTTGAAAGACAAAACCTTGAACAAAGTCAGAAAGGGAGATGGAAAGTTACCAGAGCCTTCTTTAGATGTTTTCCTTAGTGCCAAGTAATGAACATCCCTAAACTTGGTAATTATAAAGTAATTTGTGTACAGAATTGGTTATGATAGTGGTAACTTCCAAATTATCTTTATAAATTCTTTGCATATACCTTTGTGCACATACCTTTCAGTAGTCCTGATTTATTTCTTTAATGTCAGTGAAAAATAATAATAATGAATAATTGGGTTGGGGCTTTCTATCAAGAAACCTTGAAAATCCATATACATTCCAGAAAATGTATCTGTTGGTATCAAATGAGTAGAGGAGTATGTTTTTATTCCTTTTACATTTTATGTATAAGTTTTAAGTGAGTTGGAACCAAAGTATTTCTTGAAAGATTGAATAACCTCAAGATTTCATAAGGACTAAATAACATTTTAGTACATCATCCGACAAGAATTGTATATATTATACTTCTTTGTAAAAACAAAATATTTAGTCTTGACAGCTTTGCTTGAGTTACATCTGTCTGTTCTTCACACACCCATTCATGAAGTGGTTAAAATGCAAAAAACTGAGTGCTTTTTCTCCTGATTTGAATAAGTTCTTTAATCATCATTAAAAAACCACTGAATGGAAGTCCAAGAACACTTCCCATCACTGTTATTATAGTCCACAGGCTCTACTCTGCCAGCAGGATTCTCAGAGGCTCCAGATTAGCTGTGGCTTAACCCCAGGCTTGAAGGCCCCAAAGAAATCAATAGAATTTCTAAAATCCTATTTCGCTACAGGTTTAGACCCTTCCAAAGCCAAGGCGTTGCTACGGGGATTGTGGAGTTAAGCAGGCCCAGAGCCACCTTCTGTCTTGCCTCAGTGGCCGTGACCCACCACCACCTGCTGTGGCCTGAGTGGGCTGTGGAGCTTTACTTGGCATCTCTCTGGGGAGTCCTTTGAAAAAGGAGACTTATCTGCCATCTTACCATTTCTAGCCATTCGTTACTTAGGAGATTCATTCCCACTAATATAAACACTATACCTGAGAGTACATTGCCTCAGTTTTGTTGGGATTTAGAAGGGAGCAAAAGAAAATTCTCACTAGATTGGGGTCCAGAAAGAAGATGTTTCTTCAAGTCTACAGCAGTAGATTTGATTACCATTGTTGTCTTATAAAAGTGACCCATCTCTGTGAGAGAGCATGCAAATAAATGACATGAAGGCCAATGTTCAGCTACAGAATAGTCTTTTGCTTTTGTTTTGCTGAATAAATCTAGAATTACTGATGCTACTGCCTTTGCCATTTCAGTATTGCTACTTTTCTAATGAGGCATCTGGTATGAAAGGAAACCAAAAATTAAAGGCTAGAGGCAGCTATTCTAGAGAGATCTTCTTTCAATGATTTCATGATAATATCACTTTGCCTTGACAGGAATGATCTAGCTAATCAGTCTACAGAAATCTTAGCCTTCTCCATTTTTTCACAAGCTTTCAATGAGTATTGGACCCTGTGGAGACAATCCCAAGCTACATATGTGGCTCCTCATGTTTATGGTTGTATCTAGAGTTAAGAGAATTTTATGGAGTGTGATTCATTTGAGGCAAGAAAAATATGCTACAAAGAATCAAAGGAGCACAGTGCTGGTCATATATAAATCAATATATGCCTATACATTATACTTGCAATGTTATCTCAACTTTTGTGTCTCTGAAATGGAGGGATTTGGATATATTGTAAAAGAAAATAGTCTTTTGAAAAGTAATTTCTAAAAATAATTTATATAACCTTTTAAAAAGGAGGTAGGTCTCCGTAGTCAAAGTTGATCAATGTTCTAACTCCCCAGTGAACTTTCTGTTCTGCTGTGATTGCTTTCTGTTCTTTCAGCTGAGGGACCATTTGTAAGCAGTGCACTGATTTTTTGCATCTCCTTCCCACAGTATATCCTCAAATATTTCCATTCATTTGTTAATTGAGTTAGTGAGCTATTTAGTCTACAAAAAGAGAGTACGGGTAGGAAGCTGTATAAGAATTGGCTCTTGCCTTCTTAGAGCCTGCAACCAAAAGGAAAAATGGGGCACTTAGGAAAACACTGAAGGAATATTTTAAAATCCATGCATAATGAATGTTTCCCCACAGGGAAAGTGCTGCTGGGGTTCAGAGGAGAGGCCAATTGCTTCCATGTGGAAGGAACAAAGAAGGCTTCATGGAGGGAGTAGGATTTGACTGAGCCTTAAACAATGAGTAAGCTTCTAAGGACTTTCCACCAACAGGAAGGTTAAAGGCCAGGAAGGCACTAGGTATAATCTAAGTATTGCAAATATCCATGTGTTTTATGCAGAGGAACTTGGGCTGGTACATTTAGAAAGACAGATTTAACACAGGCTTTGGAGGACCTTGTATAGCTGAGCTTAAGGTTTTATTGCTAAGTGAGAAGGAACCAAGGCATGTTTTTAAGTAGGCCATGCTTGTGCATGCATGGGGAGCTGGGCAGAAGTCAGAGGCAGAAATTTAGCTGAGAATATGAGATAATTGTCAGAATACAATCTTGAGGCAGAGCCAGATCTATTGTGGAAGTTGTGAAAATTGAAAGAAGAGAAGAGATCTAAGAAAGATTTGTTTAGGCATTAAATTAACACTTATTGAGCACCTGCTGTATGCCAGTGTTTTCCAAACATCCTCATGATTTCTGCATATCCATTTCTACTGGTATTATTTTCACTTAATATACAAACAGACTCTTTTTATATAAATACTTTTATTTTTAAAAAGAAACTTAATATCACACCCATTTGCCTTGCCTCAAATAGAAGTTAACCATAAATATAAGAACAGGGAAAACAAAACAAGCCACTTACTTCAAGGTAGGTGCCGTGCCTGCTGCAGTCTGCTTAATAGGGAGAAAACAAATGTTAAAGGATGTTAAAAGGATATCATTCAATAAATGGAGATTTTTCTGCTTTGACTAAATGAAAAGGATTGAAAGAGAATTGAAATGGAAATAACTTTCTCACTTGGTGACTCAATATTGAAGCTCCGGTACTTTGCTTTATACCAGCTATATTAGTTAGCCAAAGGGGTACTGATGCAAAATACCAGAAATCAGTTGGTTTTTATAAAGGGTATTTATATGGGGTAGAAGCTTACAGTTACCAGGCCATAAAGTGTAAGTTACTTCCCTCACCAAAGTCTGTTGCCATGTGTTGGAGCAAGATGGCTGCCGATGTCTGCAAGGGTTCAGACTCCCTCTTCCTCTTAAGGCTCCATGGTCCCAGCTTCTTCCAATAACAAGCTGTAGGCTGGGATAAGTCTCATTTCTCTCCCAGCATTGTTTCTCTCCAGGCTCAGCTGCTCCGCTCTCTCCACAAGACCAGCTATAAACTATCAGGCGAACAGCTCATCTCTCTTCCTAGAGCTTCCGCTGTGTCTAATGGAGCCTTCTCTCTTTCCTCACATATCTGCTTCTCTGTGTATTTACTTCCTGGGGCTCCAGCATTAAATTCCAACTAACTCCTCTGCTGTGTCTTTTCTCTGTGAGTCCCTACCCACCAAGGAGGCAAGGACTTAACATCCTACTGACGTGGCCCAATCAAAGCCTTAATCATAATTTTATCTAATAAGAGTGAAACCTCTGAATCCAATACAATATGCCCAGAGGAACAGACCATTTTATAAACATAATCCAATATCTATTTTTGGAATTCATAAACAATACCAAACTGCTACACAGGCTACAGTGCTAGGAACTGGGAATGCAGAGATGAAATTCACTCTGTTCTCAGAGAGCTTAGTTGAATAGGAAGACAGATGAAGACACAGATGAATACTGTATAGTGCAAGAAGAAAATACCTCAGTGCACTATGAATGCCAGGGACATCTTAGACTGCTACTGGCCAGCTGAGAAGTTGAGGGTTTGTCATTCAACTTTTCCCTCAGCTCATTATTACTTGGGAATTAAATCCTAATTCTAGGGTTTAATTTAATTCCCACTTCATGAGTGTGGGCTGCTTCCCTCTAGTTGCTGAGAACAAACATAATGACCCAACTTTTTTGTCTAAGAAAACAAAACAAAGGGTGGGATTTCTTTGGCTGAGCAGAAATGTTAAATGACAGTGGGAAATATTCCATGTAGGCGATGAAATATAGGTGAGCATCCAAGAGGCCCCCTGAAGGTGACAGATCCTTCTTCTCATCAGAGCTACACCCTCCAAGAACCTTCTAGAACAGCTAGACCATGTGTCTAATAGCTGGGAGCATGAAGCCTCTTTCCCTAGGCAATCAATTCCAACGTTTCCTTGTTTTATAGTTTGGGGAGATTTTGAAGCTCATTATTGGCAGAACAGTGGACCAAATGTAAAGTAGGAGGTGTGTTGGCCGTAAGTATAGACTTGGTGGCCCCACAATGGGAGAAGAGAGAGCCAGAAGGAAGGAAGATGGGTGTAGGAAACAGTTGCACTCCCTTATGGTATATGGCATTGTTAAAAGTAAGTAAGAGATGGTGGGGTAGGGATGGAGTTATAGGCATCATGTAGGCAATGAAGGGTATTCTCCAAGTGGAAGAAGTAAGCACCACATGCAAAGTCAGATGGTACAGGGGAGGAAGATGGGTGAAACACTACAAAGGGAAATGGATATGGCTCAAGTGATTGCGCTCCCACCTACCACGTGAGAGGTCCCCGGTTCAGTTCCCGGTGCCTCCTAGAGAAGACAAGCAAGACAGCAAGCTGGTGCAAAGGGCAGGCGTGGCGAGCTGACGCCCCATGGTGACTCAGCAAAGGAGATACAAAGAGGAAAGACAATGAAAGACACAACAAAAGCAGGGAGCTGAGGTGGCTCAAGTGATTGAGCGCCTCTCTCCCACATGGGAGGTCCCAGGTTTGGTTCCCAGTGCCTCCTAAAGAGAAGACAAGCAAACACAGAGTGCACACAGCAAATGGACACAGAGAGCAGACAGCGAGTGCAAACAACGAGAAGGGGAGAATAAATAAAATAAATCTTTTTTAAAAAAGAAACGCTGCAAAGAGTTTGGTGTGTTATAGCCAATGGTTTTAGGAGTAGTGGGAGGGAGTAGAGATGAGGCTGGGAGCGTACCCCAGCAAGGCCATGATGGGCCATGCAGGCCATGCAAGGATTCAAGTTATTATTTTGAAGCAAATAGAAGCAGTTTTGCAGGGAAGTAACATGATCAGATTTGGGATTTAGAAAGATCATCCTAGAGGAACACCGAAGATAAGATAGAATGGGGCGAAGGAAGAGGCAGTAGGACTTGGACAGAATTTCATTTTTACTGTTTCTAAATACCTTTCCCCTTTGCCACTTTTGTTGTTATCAGTATCAACAAGCCAAATAAGGGATTTCCAAGGCAGGATTCTATTACATCAAACTCCTACATGGGAGAAAATAGTTTTCTGAAGTCAAATTCCTTTTTTCCTTCCAACCAACTCAGTGTACTCTATCACAGTTACGTGTGCTCCTTTCCACACCCCAGAGGCATCGTGTTCCTCTCTTAGAAGTCTCGGAATATCCATTCAAACTCGTTTATGGAGTGATGCGTTGGCCAGCAAGTGATGGAGTTTTCCCCTCCTTTTGTTTTATTAATTCAATATTTCTCAGTACCTGTCTGTCCAGCCTTGGGCTGGGTGCTGAGAAAACAAATCCCTTAAGGGTAAGTTCTCATTTGGAGGGAAGAGAGAATTATGAGCAAATAACTACTCTTCAGTGTGGTAAATGCTTAAAAAGTGCTACAGTCCTGCTTATTTACAAAGGACTGTGTGCACCCAGAGGTAGAGGAATCTGTGGTGGGACGAGGAGAGATGGTGAAGGTTCCCGAGGAGGTGATAAGTGAGCTCTGTTGAAGAATAACAGTGTCACGTATTAGTACATACAGAAGTGTTCTAAGTTCCCTCTAACTTCCAACACCTCATAGGAGGGAAGAGCTGTAGGGCCGATAACAGATTCCCTCTGGTCTTCTTTTCCGAGTCTATGGGTTCTTGGTTGTATATTAACTCAACGGTGTAGTATATTTCGTCAATGCAGTCCTTCGTTACTCATGGGTCCAGTTTTACACTATAATGGAGTACCACCAGATTCCAATCCTTTTTGCAGATTTATATATGTGCTTTAAAACTTTGCATTCTTGACAGTTTATATTTTCAGGTTTTTTTGAAGGCATGCAGTGATCCCGAGCAATTCTCAGGGTCTAAATAAAATTAAATCTTGGTAGGAACATTAAGGTGAATAATTCTAAAGGGGCTTCCAAACCTAAAGGGCACAGAATGTAAAGGGAACAGATGATACAGCTGCCAGTTTTATGCCAAGGATCTTAGCAGGGGAACTCTTTAAATTTATAGAGCTGGCTTGTCCTAAAAGAGCTGGGGTGGGGGTGAACAATGCATTTCTAAACCCACAGAAGCAGAAAGTAGGATTTCTATTTCTATTTAAAGATGCTAATTGCTGGAATGAAGCTAGAGGGAAGCTCAAAGCAATGGCAAGGACATTTTCTGAAATCTGACCCCTGGGCATTTTGTATAAAGCAAGTAAAAAGTAAGGCTAAAGCATCCCAAATTTTGAATTTGATTTCCTAAGTAAGCAACCAAAATGTTTCCTCAAGTCTAAAATCAATGATTTTCCTGCAAGCAGCGTCCTTTCAAAATTCCCGTTCCCTTTGGAAGCCACATCTCATCCAACTTACACGGTTAGCTCTCAACCCACTCACCTCGGGCACGTGTCCCAGAATCGATGGCTCAGGGTCGGCCCCGCAGTAATTGTAGGCTGACTGTTTATTTGGCTGGGAAATGAAACTTATAATCCTACTTAAATTGAATTTTGTCTTGATACGGATTTAACTGGAGGGAACAATACTCTTCAGTGGTCAGAGGAAATAAACGCCCTGGTCAGTGGTTACTTATATGGAACATTAACAGAGACTGCTAATCAGGGGCCATGCCAGTTAAGGATTTATTTGTGGCTTCTTTCCCCTGATATATTTCTTTCGTTTGGTTGGCAAGTTTTTACTTATATCTGTAATGTAGGGAATCTTCCTGAAAGATGTGAATTGCCGGGCGTGGCAGCCCAACCAGATGGTGAGAAGTGCCCATGGCAGAAACTGAAAGCACCAGGTTAAGATCTGCAGAGAAAAAAGCAATTCGCATAGAGAAGTTGATAAATTCTTCTAGCATTTAGGTTTCTAGGTTTCTAGCATTTTTTTTTTTTTTTACTTCCAATGGCCTACATAACAGTGCATATAATGTATATGTTAAATATATGTGTGTGTGTCCCTGAAATATGTATATAGTCAATCTACGTGCTTTCCGTTATTGTCTTAGTAGATAATATATGAATAATTCTCTTTTTATTTAGCATGGGAATGCATGGTTTTTCTTCTGTGTCTTTCTTTTTAATTAAGTTTATGCAAAAGCATGTTTAAATTACATTCTTTGACCACACATCAGTGATAGCAAAGCGACAGGCTACACACAACGCCCCCCTGGAGTTGTGCTGTACACAATTTATGAGCCATATGCTGCAGCCTTGGTGATATCTCATAATTAGGTTGCGTGACAAAGATAAAATTGTCACCAGTAGAGTGGCAGAGCATAGTATATGCTCTAGGGTCTGACTTCCTGGATTAACATCGAGTCAATTATTTAATTTCTCTGTGCCTCATTTTTCTCATCTGGAAAATGAAAATAATGAGAGTACGTCCTTCACAGGGCTGCTGTGATAATTAATTGAGATGCATCATATAAAGCACCTAGGACAGTGCCTGGCACACAGACATATCTATTTGCCTAATGTTTGCTGGAATATACTAAAGGACATCAACCTTACTAAACTGCCTCTTTATATTTTTATAAAATTTCTAATGCTGCAGGGTTTGCAAGGAGTTTCTAAAAGCCTATTTACAGAAAACATTTAATATGCCATCACCCGGCATATTGAATGATACCATTATCACCATTTTATACATTATGTTTTTACTTTCTCCCAATACAAGAACGTAATCTTTTTGAAGGCACAGATTTTGCCATTTGTGTTCACTGCTTTTTTCCTGGTCCCTAGAATGGTAACTGCTATTTAGTAGATGCTCCATAAATATTTGGTGGGAAAAAAAAAAAGAACAAATAAATGTTAGCTCTATGTGGCAGTTTGAGGTTATTTAGGAATCCCAAAAAGAGAAAGAATATGTTTGTAAACTAATCTGTTCCTCTGGGTGTGTTACCCTTTGATTGCATTAAATGCAGCTGAGATGTCTTTGATTAGATTACCTGTTAAGATTAGGGCTTCTTAATTCCACTGTGTCAGTAAGGCATGACTCAGGTTGAGCTCCCAGCCCCTTGTTGGGTCTGATATAAACGGATACTCACTCAAGAAGGCACACAGAGGAGAAGACTTTATGATTTTTGATCCTGCCATGTGACAGAAAGAAGGCTCAAACAGCTAAAGGCCCGGGGAGAGATGGACCATTTTCCTGATAGCTTATAGCTGACCTTGGGAAGTGAGCTGAGACTGATATAGGAAGCCCTGGGAGACAAACCCTATGCCAGCCTGTAGCTGAGATCAGGAAGAAGCTGGGCCCATGGAGCCTCAAGAGGAAGAGGAAGCCCAGAGGGGAAGGCTGAAACCCAGCAGAGATCACCCACCATCTTGCTTCAACACGTGGCAGCTGATTTTGGTGAGAAAGTACCTCTTGTGGTACCTTCAGTTGGACCTTCCATAGCCTTGGGACTGTAAGCTTTTACCCCAAATAAATACCCTTTATAAAAGCCAGCAGATTTCTGGTACTTTGAATCATCATCCCTTTGGCAGACTAATACACTCTGTATTACCTTTTACAGCTAATTAAGAAGTTAATACATTAGCTCACTGATATAGAGAGACCAAAAACATTATCCACATATATAAAGGCCTTGGAGGGTGGGGAGTAACGTGGCCTTGGACTTAGAAGCATTTCCAGGCCAACATCTTTGGCTTGTGCAAAATTGCTGAATTATCATTATGGTCACTGAGTCACTTATCCTTACCTAAGGATGCATATTCCCAGGGAGCAGTTTGGTGATTAGCTCATTAAAAGTTTATTAAATGGTTAAGGTGGACTGGTCTTTTTGAAATGAAAAGAGGCAATATGATGGAAGAGTACAGTAGCTTTCTTTTTCTTCCCCCCATCCCCACCCCCCAATTTCTTCTTTAAGCAGCTAAACCTTTCTTCAAAGGAGAGTCCAAAAGATTGTGGAGCTCCTGTGATTGGAGCATGTGCTGTGCTGCCTCAGGCATCCTTAAATTTCCCAGAGCTCAGCCTGAAAGTGACTGATGAGGCAGAAAGAACATGTGCTTCCTAGTCTCACAGACCTGGGTTCAAGTCCTAGCTCAGCTGCTTACTAGTTGTACTTCTTGGACAAGTTATTTAACTTCTGTGAAGCTCAGTTAATTCAACTGTGGAAGGAGGATAAATAATGCCAAGTTTTCAAGGGTTAGAATAAATTCCTGGCATATATATATAGTAGTCCTGTAATAAATTGAAGTTTGTATTTCACAGGATTCAAAAATGCCCATTAGATAAACCGGTATCTTATTGAGTGATCTTGTAGCCCACTACAGAAAGAGAAAAAATCTTTCCTCTTGTCATCAATTTATTAGCAACCAGGTTTTAACCAAAATATCCTCCAGTATTTAGAGATGTCCAGAGAATTTGGCATGAAATTTTCTACCACAGGGCCTCCAATCACTCATTGAAGTCCAAGGGCCTCTGAGAGGCTGAAGGAAGATGCCGGAGCCACAGAACAGATGCAGCTTGGTGTGGAGAGAGCCAAGTCAGCTCGGATCGGCCATCTCCATTAGTCTCCTCTCAAATATTCACTGGTTAGCACAATGCCTCATCTTTGTGTAGGGCCCACATTAAAGACACATCATTCCCAGTTTAAAGACCATCACTTTATTTATAAAGTATCACATTTTTACATGAAAATAGCTTCTTTCCCAAGGAGGAGACTTCTCATTCATGTATTTATTCGACTAACATTCATTGAGTGTACACTGGGGGTCAAGACTGTCTTTACTTGCCACAGCAACAATCAACATCACCAAGGAATTTGCAGATGCAAAGTACCAGAAATGGGTTGGCTTTTATAAAGGGGATTTATCTAAGGTAAAAGCTTACAGTTCCAAGGCCGTGAAATGTCCAAATCAAGGCACCATCAGAGATGCTTTCTCACCAAAGTCAGCTACTATTGATTCTGGGGCCCTGCCACGTGGCAAAGATGGCTGCCGAGCTCTGCTGAGGTCCCTGCCTTCCCCTCCAGGCTCACTGTCTCTCAGACCCCAGCTCCCAGAGCTCAGCTGTGAACAACCAGGCAAAGGGTTTGTCTCTTACTGGGCCTCTTCTCTCAGTCTCAGCTGCTCTGCTTTCTTCCCGAGTTCAGCTGTGAGCTCTCAGACATATGGCAGAGCTGTCACCTGAGCCTTGAGCTGTTCCCCGGGCCCAGCCCCTTGGCAGCCTCTTTCCATGCCTCTGTGCTCTGCTAGTTCCTGACTCCAGGACCTCTCTCAGCCCTTGGGGCTTCTCTGTTTTCCTGCAGTCCTGTTTCTCACAGGGAAGGGTCAATGAGGTGGCTTCCTTTTCCTCTGTGTCCCTGTCAGTCTCAGCAAGAGGGCAGAGACTCAACCTGAGTCACTCTTCACTCTTCACTGAGTCACTCTTCACATAGTCTAATCAAATGGGTCTCACATCCATAGGCATGGATGAGTTCAAAAACGTAATCTTTTGGGGGGGATTCCCCAAATTCAAACTGTCACAAGGACTCCCCTAGGAAATGATAATATTAAAATTATAAGAACCCATCTATGCCTTCTAGAATCTCATGGTCTACTGGGGGTGATGGGCAGATAGGGAATCAATCACAACAAATATTCCTAGTGTATGGTAAAAGTATGAAGGAAGTCCTGGGAGGTATATGTTGTTAACACTGCCTACCAGGTTCAACAAAGGCTTTGCAGAGAAAGTGACAATGAGGCTGGACTTGAAGGGAAAGCATGAGTCCAGCCTCATGGAGGAAAGGACTCCACGTGCTTCCAGGAAGAAGCAAAGATGTAAGAGAGAGTCTAGTTCAGAAGTTCTTGAGGTGTGGTTCCTGGACCAGTATCAACATCACCAAGGAAGTTGTTAGAAATGCAAATTCTCAGGAAAATTCTGAAGGTGGGGTCTAGGAATCTGAGTTTAAACAAGCCCTCCAGGTGATTCTGATGCTCTCTAAAGTTTGAGAACCACGGTTAGAATCAACTGATGGTACTGAGTGGAGGAAAAATATATGAACAAAGTGTTTACATTTCACATAATACAGATTTATCTGGATGGGTATATATTTGCCACTGCCGCAGCAACTTGTTTCCACAGAGGACTGAAATGGTTTACAAAATTATATATGTAATGGAAAAGGATAAAAGAAACAGCCAAGAGAAAATGTAAGTAAAATAGCAGTAGAAGTGTAATAAAAACATTCCTATATTGTCATAGATGTCCCTGTACATCTTCTGGTATTCAAAGCATAGGTGGAAGCACGTATTTTGAGAGTAACATAATGGCAAGATTATATGGCAGTTCTTAAACACACAGCTTTGCTCATACTAAGACCTGAAAGGGGTTTCCCACAAGGCACCTCATACAGAAGACACTATTTCCAATGGCCAATGACATCCCAACTATAAAAGCCACAGCAAGTATAAACAACCATTTCTTCTAATTCCTCACATAGGCCAGTGGGTTAATATCAAAGAGCAGTTTGATGAAAGGATTAAACAATGTGGTCAAGTTTGTAGCCCTCAGACTCTCTGGCTGACATCTGGATAGTATCATCAAAGACCATACAAATGCTAAAAAAAATAAATAAAAATAAATAAATAAATAAAGCCAGAAGAGAGAGGAAATGGTTAGACTGAACAAAAAATAGAAAAGGCTTTGAGAGTTGTACTGAAAACCTCATGTCTGAAGAATGTGCTGCTTGGAACTAGTGCAATCTCCTAAACTGAGATGTCTTAGCACTTCCTCACCTTTGCATCTTTTAGACTTCAAAAGCTGTTCACTTGGTGCATTTACATATGCAACGTGGACCACACAATCTAGGGGTTGATTAAATTCTGATTTGTATTATTCTCTGATGGTTTCACGTCTATGTGCTTTTTATTTTCTCAGATAGATTGCAAATTAGATAAGGACTCTCATTCCCTGCCCCCTTTAGCACAGGGAAGATTTTAACATAAGGCTATCTTTGTACTAACTCTTGAAGGAGGAATAAAAATTTGTTCAGTGAACTGAAATGAGTCCTTTATCTTGAGCAATCTATCTCCCTGTCCAGCTTCCTCCAGATTGATGCCCCAAAGACCTCCCGCTCCTTGGGCTCCCAGAACAGCTCACTTGGGCAGGATCTTGTCCCCACTCAGCCGTCTTTTGCGAGAGAGATGGTGAGCACCCACTTAAACCGATGCCATCTTGCCAGCAGCCCCCTAATTCTGAAGTGAGTCCTTTAGAGAGCACAAAGCACAGAGGTCTTGGAGATCATCGCCAATGGGAAGAACACAAGGTGTCCAGTATTGCTGGAGCATCAAGTCTAATGGGTGGAGTGACAGGACAGAAGGTTGCCTGGTAGAGAGGGGCCAGATCATTTAAGTTCCCCGCTTTGGGTCAGACTAAAATGTTTAAGATTATATCATAAAGGTTTTGGGGATCTGGGAAGAAGTTAGAGCTAAAGAATGACCCGATCAGATAACAAAGATCACAGCACAAACCATAGTGGCATCATGATGGAGTGTGTACTGGTGAGTGTGTGAGTGTGTGTGTGTGTGTGTCACAGACAGTGAAAACAAAGTCATTATCACATACTGGTTAAGAGGATGCTGGGTTCAAAATCTACTAACTGTATGGTCATGGACAAGTTAGTTAATCTTTAAAATTCTCTTTCCTTATCCACAGAATAGTCCCTACCGTACAGAGCTGTTTGAAAATTAAACAAGATGGCTTGATCAGCACTTGCCTGGTATATAGGTGCTCAAAATTGTTGTTATCATGATTATTAGAAGCAGAAAGACTCTTTTTTTTATATATTCACTTAATATTTATTGATTGCTGTCTTTCTTTTTCCAACTGAGTCCAGATGAGAAATAAGGAATGGCGCCAAGGGCTTAGGATAGCTGGAAGAGCAGGAGACCTGTGATGCTATTACTAATCAGCTTTGGGAGTAGTGCTGAGGTTTGACAATGGGAATGTGCCATGGTGCCAGTTCCATCTCCAGTGACTTCAAGCACACTCTGTGTGGCATTGGTCCTTAGTTTATATTGTCCTGAATGGCTAAGGCAGAAGGATCATAGAGCAAGGAAGCTGAGGGTGCTAACAAGAGGATGTTCGACATAATTTGTCTCCAAGGCTGGCAAGAGAAATGAGACCACAAGGGGCTGGTAGAACTGGAGAAGGAAGAGTTGAGGAATCAGAGAACAGAGGAAATTATTATGAAATCTAGAGAGTATTGAAAGTGAGAGCAAGGGAAGTAGAAAACTGGGGAGAAAAGAAGCTGAGGGTAGTATATTAAGAATTCCTGGGAAGCGGGTGTGGCTCAATCGATAGAGCTCCCGTTTACCATATGGGAGGCCCCAGGTTCGCTTCCCGGGGCCTCCTTGTGAGGGCAGGCCAGCCCGCGCGGCGCAGTGGGCTGATGCAGCGGGACCTCACAGCAAGGGGGAGATAAGCAGACACGGAGAAAACACACAGCGAATGGACACAGCAAGCACAAGCAGCAAGGGGGGGATAAATAAATAAATAAATCTTTAAAAAATAAAAAAAAATTAAAAAAAAGAATTCCTAATTCTTTTTACAGAGCCCATTGCACCATCATGTAAATAATAGTTACCAATCCATAGTTTCTGAATTAAAATCATACGGATTGATTTGACTTGACTTCTTGCCCGGTACATTTTAAGAATACACTGATTGCTGTCTTACAGACTAACACACTTATCTGTCAAAACTTAAATCCGGGGACAATGCATATTGTCATCTTCTCTTGCACAACATAGGTGTTTTCAGGGAGTTTAGTGTGGACGGATTTGTTTGTTAAACAAATATAGAAATTTTGGATATAGAAATCTGGAGGGGAATGAAATATTGATTCTAAAATGAAAAAAAAAAGCTAAAATGGAATCCAATTGATAGATATATGAAGAGTAAAAGTAAGGCACTTTAAATTTTATGTGACGATAGAGGCAGAAGAAAAGAGCAGTATTTGAGGAATTAAAAATCTAATTCCCATTAACAGCAACCATTACATTATGGGCCATTTGAAATGAAAATAAAGCCTCTCTATACCATTTAAAAAATATTTTTTCTAAAAATTTCATGCAGACATCCTTGTGTATGTCTTTAATGGAAAACTCTCTTTGATGGACAGTTATCAAGATCACTGTAAGATAAAAACTCAACTAATCAGGAGAAAGTGTCTCATTCCAGATTTGTGTGCATTTGAAAGTTACCAGAATAGGCAGAAGCTGATGAAAGCAGCAAGCCCCAAACCTGCAAAACCAGATTCGCCAGCATCTCCTGAAGAAATAAATTTTCCCAAGTTGCTTGACTCTCCCATGAGGGCAAGATGCAAGGACGATCTATGTGTAAGTCATGAATAGAAGCCATCACTTTAAAATAGAAATGCAGTTGGGTAGACTTCTGAAGTTTGCCAATCTAAAGATGTTCCCAGCCCTCATCTACGATGACTGGTATATCTATAGGAATTCTCTGATAGATCCAAATGAAATAATGGTGAAATGAAGCCAGGTCAGATGGAGGCCAGAGAAGGCAGAACTCATCTGTGGACAAAGCCTCCATAAGATGATGGAAACAGCCAGCCACGGAACTGGTGCGTGGTCTTGGACTGCCTCTCATGCAGGCAGGTTCTGATGAGAATTCTGAAGGAGTGAATGTAAAACCTGAGTGAGTGTGCACAGTTAGTTGGAGAGAAAAAAAAAATAAAAACATAAACTGCTATGAAGCCAGGTGAGCATATCTTAGCCAATGTGGATGGGGCTCCTTCCAAGGCTGGCTCACACTTGGCCCCTCTGGGGCACAGACCACTTTAGTAGTGATTCTGTGATGCTTAAAGTTACCCCAACTGGGCAGGAAGGTCCCCTTTGCTTGCTCAAGTAAACTTTTCTGGGCCACAGAATACTATGGGGTCCCAGCCAGCCTGGGCATGGAGCTGGGCCTGATTACACCCAGATTGTTGTAAGGTGGCTCCTCTCTTCCTTCCCTGGGGCCCCATGGCTTCTGGATCTGGTGCTCTCCACGTGTTTGTGCCTTCCCTCTCTCCACACACCTGTGCTCTGCAGGGCCCTTGGTGTCTGCAGCCCATAGCTTCATGCAGTGACATCTCTGGGCCTTCCGCAACCTGACCTTGCAGATAAGCTCGGCAGGGTTCACTGACTCAAGCCAGAACACTCCCATTTAAGTTACCGGGAGTGAGCACCTGGTTAGTGCCACTAAGCCCGGAATGATCCCCTGAGTGGAGATTTCAGGCTTCATTCAATCAGCAATGACTCAGTCATGCCCAGGACATCATCAGCAGATGCAGTGGGTAGGGAAGAAATTTCCAAAAGCAGAGATCAGGAAATCACAGCAGCCACTTCTGGGGAGTCAGCCCTCAGTAAAATAGGTTTGTATAGGAAACTTGGTAGGAAAAGCAACAGCATTTAAAAGAAGGGAATTTACAAGGGAAAATTTTTGGTTTAGGGTAAAAAAAATAAAGTCTGGCTGTGAAATTGTCGAGAAGGTGCCAGAACATGCTCACAAGACTATTCAGCTAGTTATGAACAACATAGACAAAAATAACTCCATTTTAATCAGAGGCTATTTCCATTGCTCTGTTCAAGTTGCATTGTTGTGCTTTTTGATAGTCATTGTTTTTGTGTTTCTCCATCTTCCAGCATGGCTGTCTTTATAGTCCATCAAACAGCTTTATTCTACAAGGGTGGTTCCTTATTTCTCCTGGATTAATCCCTGACTTGTGTGTTTTTCTCAAAAAAAAAATTTTTTTTTTTTTTGGAGTAGACTTTGATGAATTTTGCTCTTCTCTGTGAATATTCTCCTAATGCATCAGTTCTATCCCCATAAGACAGGGTGTCCCCTACCCCCTCCTGCCCCCGTGCTTCCTGAAGGGCTATGGGCCCTGACTGTATGACATGACCACATCATCTTAGCTGACTCCAAAGGGAATTAATCTACAAGCTCGCTGACATCATTAGACCCTCTCCTAGGAATATGGAAGGAGAACAATTCCATGATCACATAATGTCAGAGCAGTCACCTTCCTACTGTGTCAATCCATAATGACATTATGAAGGATTTATAATTTACTTCCTGAATTATCTCCATGTAAGAATCCACTTCTAAGTTCTATGATATCTTACTCAACCAGCAATCAGAAGTAAAAACCAGTATTAATGATGACCTATTAACCATGTTCTCAAAAAACTCCACACCCCAACTTTTTATTCTGAAAAACTATTGTGAAAACACTCTTTATGGCTTTGTATGAAGATACAGGCAGTTGTAATTGTGCTACCTACTGTGACCAAATTGGAGGGTTTTTATTTTTTTGTACAATACCATATCTTTTGAAAGGGAAATGCCTCTAAGGCATTTATTAGTTGGAACAGACTGATTGAAGGAGGTTTTCACAAACAAAATCAAACTGCAGCTGATTAGAATAGCAATTAATGTTAACGAAAAGCCAAAATACATTCTGCATATATATAATGGCTTGGTATTGTACTTTGAATAGTATAGCTGGTACATTTTAGAGCGTGCTTATTCAAAGGTGCTCTAATGGTATTTGCTTGATTTGAAGTGTAGAACACATGAAAATCTTCAAGCAGGGAAGCCTGAGAAAATGAAAGAAAATGACATTCAGTTATCCTTAGCAGCTCCAAATTCAGAAGGTCAGAAAATATCCCAACAGTGGGCCTTTGGTCAATGCTAACTCACACATTTATCTCTGTTAAGTTTTCTTTTGCTGTTTGCTTCTTACCATCAAATGACATGGCTTTGTTTTTCAGTCGCATATTAAAGAAAACGGTTCCCTCATTTTATTAATGAGAACCTTTTCCTTATTTTTACAATAAGCAC